>CM042557.1:16535983-16548483 GCA_023630585.1 Cranoglanis bouderius
AGCCTACAGCTGCAGAACATTTCCGCTTCGCACAGACGCAACGCCATTTCAACTTCACAGAGCTGGAAATTAATGATTTTATTGAAAATGATGGTTGGGAAAAAACATGCCCATGTAGTTTATGTAGCAGTGGTATTCAATAGTGACACTGTGTACATGTACAAGTCAGGATGTTGATGGAAAATGTAACTACCTTTTTCTACATCTGTAGTGGTTTAACAGAAACTGTTCCATTATATATTTATACCACAGTACTGTTGAATTCTCAGTTCTGATTGGTCAGAAGGTGTTAATTTTTTTAAAATTTATTTTTATTTTTTTTTATAACAGCATGGCTCTGATAGTAGTTTGGGTTGCAAGGCAAATCGCAGGCTTACTGTATATCAGTGCACTAGTTCTAATTCATTATTGTTGCTATAATAAAAGCATACACTGGGACTTGTGGGTATGGTGGGTGTTCCACATACATTTTAAAATCGTTAATAATAAAGATATCTGTGAGATGTGAATCTCCAGTGTTAGCACTTTAAGTTGGGAAAGTCTTCAGGACGGACGGTTGTTACTTGGCTGCATTATCATCTTCAAAAAGCATAAAAGAGAATAACATAGCATGGATTCCACAAGATGTTGGAAACATTCCTTTCGAGTTTCTGGTCCGTGTTGACATGATTGCATCACATATTAACTGCTGCAGATTTATCAGCTTCACATTCATTCTGTGAGTCTGCTGTTTTACAACATCCCAAACGTGCTCTATTGGGCTCAGATCTGGTGACTGGGAGGACTCTGAAAGCCATTGAACTCATTGTCATGTTCATAGAACCAGTTTGAGATGACTTTTGCTTTGTAACAGAATCATGCTAAAAGTAGCCATTATAAGATGAGTGATTGTGATTATAAAGGGATGCACATGGTCAGCAACAATACTCAGATATGTTATGGCATTCAAACAATTCAAACAATCGATTGGTATTAAAGGGCCCAGTGTGTGCCAAGACATCATTCATCACACTGTTACACCACCAACAGCAGCCTGAACTGTTGACATAAGATCATTTGGGTCCACGGATTCATGCTGTTGACACCAAATTCTGACCCTACCATCTACATGTCACTGGGTAAATTGAGATTCTTCAGACCAGGCAGTGTTTTTCCAATCTTCAGTTTGGATGAGCCTGTGCCCACTGCAGCCTCAAATGCCTGTTCTTAGCTGACAGGAGTGGAACCTGATGGAGTCTTCTGCTATTGTATCCCATCTACCTCAAGGATCAACGTGTCCATTGTGAGATGCCTTTTCTTCTTCCCACAGCTGTAGAGTGGTTATTTGAGTTATTGCAGACTTACTGTGGACTTGAAACTGTCTGGTCATTCTCCTCTGACCTCTCTCATCAACAAGATGTTTCTGTCAGCCTAACTGCCGCTTCCCGGATGGGTTTTTTTTTTTCTTTTCTTTTGGCACCATTCTGCATAAATTCTAGAGATGGTTATGTGTGAGAATCTCAGGAACAGTTTCTCAGCAGTTTCTAAAATATACAAACCAGCGCATGTTTCACCAACAACCATGCCATGGTCAAAATTATTCCCAATAAAGCTCTGTATAATCTAATTCATTACTCAGCTGCCACATGATTGGCTGATTGGATAACTGCATGAATGAGCAGGTGTACAGGTGTTCCTATATATATATATATATATATCCACTACCTTCACTGAAGTACACTGGAGATATTTCCTGGATTCTTATATACTTATATACTATATAGATTTTTCTATATCACGTATTTCTTTAATGTTGAATTAGTAAAAGTTAGTAGGCCAAACTGGGAATATGAATTTAAGAAAAAATCTGAGTTTCTTGTGACCCTGAATGAATGTTTTTTTTTTATTTTTTTTATTTTTATTTTTATTTTTTTTTACATCAGCAGAATGAATGAGGCCAAAGGATGAATTATGGCCGCTTTATGTTTGTGCTGCCTTTTTTTTTTTTTTATCCTTTTTATATGTCATCGATTTACAGCAGCTAGGCTGCCTCATTGTCCCTGCCACTAAAAATAACAGAGAGGGAAAATAACAACAGTGACACAGCTCTGGTATTGATTTTAACGGCTGGCCACGGTCTTCTAGCCACCCCAGGGCACCTTTTATCGAGAGCAGTAAAATAACAAAGGAGATGGGCTGGAAGTTTTCCATGTATACCAATCAGGGTTTATAAATTGCTCCATTACCTTCATTTCCCTTGGTTACTCTGGGAACATTAGCAATTATTTTCTCGGGGGCTTCACCCACGAAACTAATAATCTGGTGATTTAGTGCCTTGTGGCGCGGTGCACCTACTCCCGCCTGCCTTAATCCATTCATCCCGCCACCTATCAGTTTGACTTCGCTAGGACAAATTGCTTTCCTGAGCACATCCAAGGGAAAATGGGTCAATAAGTATTCTCCGAGCTCCCTCTCCCATTAGGAAGTGCTAACAATGTGTCTCGAACCCACATGCTTTAAGATTAGTGAGGATCATTATGGTGCTAATAAATAGAGAGAACAGCTTAATGCATATATGATGAATTCAAATTCTTCTTGTATTTATCTCTTGCTATTTAACTCTATGTAGCACAATGCTGACTGAATCAGACGTCTCGTACATTAGGATTATAATTTATTAGACACGTACTGTATACAATGCATCATGTTTGTCTAAGTACGGATTATGCATGTGTGTGTGAGTGGATAGTGGGTGTGTATGCGGGTATGCTTTTATGTGTACCCACAGTAAGCGAGGCTTCTTGCAGGGCTGAGGCTTCTTGCAGGGCTGAGGCTTATTTTAGCCCGTGTTAGTACAGTAGATGGATAGCAGGCTGATGGAGTGGACAGGGTTGCTGTGCTGCTGCAGCCTGCTGTCCCATTAGCGAGTCCCCAGGGACAGACAGACCTGGAGGACAAGGAGACAAGTCCAGATTAACTCATATATCACTGCCTGGGGGACAGCACGAGTCTCTGTGACATCATCACCCGAAGACAAGGTGGCCACCCCGTAGCATGGCTGATCGTGCACTCCTAAAACACTCTGACTCAGATGATGTGATCTGACAAGTTGTTTGTTCCATGGCATCGCTGCAGTGGCACCATCACAGTAAATCGTACTCAAGGGGATTTTAGCTGCTCTAGTTAATGTGTGGTTAGGGGTATATACAGTTGAGTGCGAATGTTTGCATACTTTGAGATGATTAAACATTTAAGAAAAAAATTTTTTTTAAATGGTCAAGTAAGAAAATGTGAAAAGGCGTATGCTAGCATTAAAAGGGAAACAATTAAATTGATATTTCTTGTGATTTATTTTACATTTTCAAGTCTCCCGCTGTTTGTTTTAGATTTTTGTGAACCACAGGTTTTTGTTGTTGTTGTTGTTGTTGTTGGTGGTGGTGGTGGTGGTGTCGTTTATTCTTTGCTATGAGTTTTTTACCCCCACTGTTAATGCTACAGTTTCACCAAACACTTTTATATCTTTTTTTATCTCCTTCAACCCTGTGAGAGATCAATATTTTCTCTTTTGTCGAATTTCCTGATCCCATTCACTCTTAACTTTACTGCTCAAAAAAAAAAAAAAACCCTGCTAGACAATTTGAGTACGTTTGAACATCCCATATCTTTATAAGATTTAATAAAGTAAATATGTAATGATTGTAATGAGACACCTTAGAATAAATTAACTAGAGCATGTCAACAGGATCTGCAAACTTACTGTATAAGATATAAAAATGTCACTACTGACTGTAATATTTAGGCAATGTTGTAACGGGTTTCAATAGAAAAATGTTAATAATGGTTTTGATGGATTTTGTTTTTTAAACTAAAGGGGATGCAAACTTCTGTGTTCAACTGTAAGTTCAGGATTGCTTTGGTAGAGACTAAAAAGAGTGCCTTGTAGGCAGCATTGGAGATACCTAGAAAAAGAGAAGCATAATGGGATATGTTTTCACGAAGGCCTTAAATTTGAACATGGTAAACAGTCTGTAATAAGACTTGTGGGATGTGCGCACACACACACACACACACACACACACGCGCGTGTACATTCGCCTGTGGTCACATGGTTCCAATGTTGGCCAGCAGCCTCGACCTCAGCTCTTCCCAAGCTGGGTGGGATAAGAAGCTCAGCCAAGCCACAGCAGTGCCAAGACAGGCTGGAGACCAGCACACACCACAGACAAAGTGTGTGTGAGTGTGTGTGTGTGTATGTGTATGTGTGTGTGTGTGCGTGCGTGTGTGTGTGCGTGTGTACACTCACGCCCAGCATCACTGTATACCCAAAGAATAATGGGATGTGGTTCCCCCCACTGGTGACCTGCTTCTACCAATGCTACATACTATAGAGGCCCACTTATAAATACACACGCACACACACACGTGCACACCCATCACCTAATTATCTAATCAGCACCTGGTAACAGCGGTTCAGTCCATGGCTGTGCATTAAATGGATGGTGCTCCAATAGATGCTGTGCTTTTTGAAAACTGGACTCCATGTCACCACGCAGGATGTGATGCTCTCTGAAGCACAGTAGTGGCACAGTCCTGTGGCATGATGCACTGCACTTTATTGGAGTCAGTGCTCCATGCTTAATTCCAGTGGCCCGGGGGAAGAGAGAATGGAAGCGCGCTTGCTTTTCTCTTAGTTGCACCATGCTTCACTCCCTCATCAGGAGTCCTCCAGGCGCTGGGGGACAGGACCTATGCGTCACCCAGGCCCAAGCCGACTCTCTCTCTTTCTCTCCTCTCCTGCTCAGGCCCCTGGGATCTGCCCTTTGTTGCTGTCATGTTCTGTTGGTATAATCACTCAGACTAAACTGTACATTTACCCTGGATCTGAGGCAGTGATAAGAGGCCCTGAGGCTCAGGCTTATCTGCAGCTATCAAAGTAGGGAAAAAAGTAGGATTTGAGCTACCACCACCATCCCTACCTTCCCCATACACCACACTCCTCATGAGAGAGAGAGAGAGAGAGAGAGAGAGAGAGAGAGAGAGAGAGAGAGAGAGATCACCATGCAGCAAATCCTCCTTCACAGGAAAGTGTGCTATTTCACTGAGAGATAGACAGCACAGACAACTACACTTCATCCTTCATCTCTTCCCATTTCCACTCTGGACTGTACCATAAAGGGCTATGAGGAACATCTGCCACATGTTTTGGAAAAAGCGCTAGCAGCATTCGACATTTTGAGAACTGAGTAATTGCCACCTTATGTTCCCTCCTGTTAGTATTAGCATAGCTTTTTTTTTGTCTCAGCCCTGTTTGAACAGATTGCTGCCATTTTAAAAACCAAGACGAATTAGGCATGATTAAGGGTGAGGATATACATAAAATCCCAGTCTGGTTGTGCAGACTGGAATTATGTAGCCTTTTTGAAAAGATCCTGGCTGTGTACAAGCCTGAGGAGCTGTTAAGATGGTGCATGTGTTCAAGTTGAATCAATTGCCCAGCCATAGACGTCGCACGCAAACCACACCGCAGCCGCCCAAAGTGTAAGTCCGCCAGCTCCACACCAGAGTCTGCGCTATCCTGAGGTCAGTAGCTAGGAAGGAAGAAAAACATCACATGAGAGCCACAATTACAGCCCTCAGACATGAAAAGTGCCTCTTTTTATTCCCTGACAGGCCTCCTGTTGTTAATGGCTGACTCTGGGCACAGCGGAAACTAGCAGTCTACACTGCCTGTAGCTGAAGCGGTTTCGGCAGTGAGGAGCCGATGGTAGGACAGAGCCATGGCCGCGGTTGAGGTGGCTGAGCTGCCTAGTTGTGGGTTTCCCTCAATCGCAGACTCTCTTTCATTCCCTCGCGCTCTCTATAGCTATGCTTCTGAGCAGGAGTAGCTAATTGCCTCTAACAAGCAACTGTCTTCCAGCTGATTAGAACGCTCATAGTCAAGCAGGCGTGAGCCATTTCACACGCCTCCCAGTACACCCAATATCATCTAGTGAAGCTTTTCTCCCGCTTCAGAAATGCAAATGTCAGTAGGCACCTATCTGTGGCCTGACATAAACACATGTTTAAATATTGTTGCATGCTCCATCCTCTGCAATATACACAGAGGATTTGAGCACAAGCATCAAAGTGGGCGAAGGCAATGGAGCTCATGCCCAGTAGCTCAGCATATGACATGCTTTACTGCCGAGGAGATCTTGCTCCAAGGCTGTGATTTATTATCTGGCATATCGTAGCCTTCGAGTGCTTCATACACGCTGAACCTTTGAACTTCTCTTTTAAATCTGCAGGATTAAGTGGAATATTAGTCCCATATACAGCCGAATTCCTCCGATGGAGATAAACTTCCCCCATATCTTAATGGAACGCAGACACATCGCTCTCTGATGATAAACGAGCCCCCCACTCAAAGCCGGCAGATTTGCCAGCGCCGCTGTAATGCTGCGGATGTTATGATACATTATCAAAGCTCGGAGTTAGTTTAGGGTGGGAAAAAAAAGTGCAAGCTCAGGACTTTCTTGGTGAATGGAAACACTGGACCAAATGCCCAGACTCCCTCTCAACCTTGCACACACACACACACACACACACACACACACACACACACTTGGAAAATGGCACAGCTGCTGCACCTGCCTGTGTTTGCCGGTTCTAGACTCTCCTGCAGCTCCTCACGCCTCTCTAAGCTCTGCTAATGAGGGGATTTTAATTACTGATAGCGTGGCCCTATCCCTCCACTAACTGTACTCAGCTTCATTAACCGCCATCAAGAGGAGAGTGCTGCACATAAACACAGCTCATTAGTGCTGCCTCTCCTCCTCTGCTCATTGCTCTCTCTCTCTCTCTCTCTCTCTCTCTCTCTCTCTCGCTTTCCCTCCCAGTGGACTGAACCGGCAGGTCATTTTTCTGTCCCCACTGAGATTAAGATACGGAACTCTGTAAGCAACAACAGCTCTGGGGGGGTGGGGAAATGATGTTTGTACACTGAGTATTTTTTACTCTGAGGGAAAGTCAATATTTGTGCTTTTAGGGGCTGCAGTGCAGTCAGATTGCCACCGGATACTGAGAGAGCCAGGGCTCATCGTTGAAATTTACACACGGGTGTCAGAGAGATATCTTGACAATAAATGTCAACATGGTGTGGGTTAATATCAGTGCAAGTGGATAACAGCTGGCGATGCTCCATAACATGTCAGATAATATGGTATAATCTGCCTCTTCACACTTCAGATAGTGCAGAAGGGCTAGGTGAGATAGCTCGACCTTCACCTCACTCCCTCTCACTTTCTCCAATCAGAACTGCTCAGTGGAGTTGAAAATACATTTGGAGCTATGTCCAAAGAGAGAGAGAGAGAGAGAGAGAGAGAGAGAGAGAGAGAGAGAGAGAGAGAGAGAGAGCATCAGTGGCAGCAACCTGTTCTAGTTTATCTAGTTAGTTTATTCATTGCACCCACCAGTCCTCCCACACACATCTATACAGTTTTTATTGCTGCCAGCATCTATTTCTCTCTAGTGCCAGAATATTATGTTTGAATGATTCTGAGAGAAGAATACTGCAGTTGGACAGGCGTGTTGCTGTGGAGCTAGTTAAAGCAAAACTGAGTGCTAGGCCTGGAGGGATATGTGGCTGTGCATGACAGCGGCTGCCCAGTAAAAGCTGGCCTGACAAATTCACGTGACTACAGAGAGCAGAAGCTCTCATGACATCATTTCCTTCTCTGGAAACGTGAAATGTGTCAGATGTAAATGCTCTCATTTGCCATTCTAATTACCCCACAGCCAATACCTCTACAGCTCTCAGTGGCCGGGCGTTGCAGCTCAGCGTCTCCGTTTCTGATGGCAGCATGGCTGTAAAGTGAAAGTGACGTTCATAAAACATACTTGGTTTGACACTCTATCGTTTCATGGCTGAGTGAAAAGAAATCCTTTTGGAGAGGTTGTAGCCAATCACACCCGCCCACGTCATCAAAGCCTTCGGTGCTTGGCTGGCGCGAGCGCGATCACTGTAGCAGGTACACTGAGCTCTTTGTTTACCCTCTTCTCTTACCAATCTGGCGCACAGATGGCTAACAATTATTTCGCTGTGTGCTCATTGCTTCTGGCAAACTACCAGTGTGCGCCGAGATTGGTGTAATCTTTTATTATTTATGATTGTCTAAGATTCCTGGATCAGGATTTGAGCACAAGCTGTTGAATAGCTGAGAGGAGCGATTGAGAGGGGGAGGCGGAGGAGTGAAATTGAGTGTAAACAGAGAGCCTGGAAGCAGAAAGAAGTGGGAGAGCCGCCGTAATGAAGTTGTGAATGTTGGGGGCTGTTTGCAGGAGAGACGCACCCTGTGAATTCGAAGGAATTTAATCCCATTACCACACACTAAATATACAATTTGTTTTAAGCTTGCCGTCAGTTGAGTTTTATGATAATAAGTGGAATGCTGCAGGCGCTTTTGGGAAGACTTTTAGAGGGCACAGGCTAATAATTAGATTTTAAAAGTAAGTCAATTTGGATCCTCATTTGAAGTGAAAATAAGAGGCTTAGCTTCACACTGTGGCATCATATTAATTTGCTTGGTCTCTCTTTCTCTCTCGCTGGATTATTTGTGGTTGATGATATTAAAAAATCTCAAAATAACAAACATGGCTCCCTTCCAGATATCTAATGGGGCAAAGAAATGTCACTATATGAAATATAATATCATTTATTATGTGTGAAATGAGTCATTGGCATCGTATGCATAACAGCTCTGTCTGTAGGGGATAGATTTAGTATGCTGTGGTTCAATAGCTTTCTCTTTATCCTTTTCAGCAGACCTGCACAAAAAGTGTCACCGGCCTTGATGGTGCTTGATAACAGTGTGTGTACTGTGCCGTGCCGTGGATCTCACAGTGTGATCTCTGTTCAAAGGAGGCCAAAGCTACAGCCCGAGGCCCTCTCTTAACACCACTGCTCCATGCTTAAGAACTCTTTCTCTCTTCCTCTCACACACTCACCTTTCTCTATTATTCTTTTACTCAACTCACCCCTCTCATTTTCCCCTACTCCCTCTCCCTCTCCCTCTCTCTCTCTCTCTCTCTCTCTCTCTCTCTCTGTTTCACTTTATCACTCTATTACATTCCCTCCCTATCGTGTTCTCTCGCTCTCTCATTTTTGACTTAATAGCGGAATGGCGTCCCCCTTGGAGGCGGTGGGCTCGGCGGATGGAGGAGTAATTTTTTTAGGGGAGCATGTGTCAGTCAGGAGCTCTAGTAGTGCTTGTGCACAGGCAATTTTGCCTGGAGGAGCAGCGGTTTATTGCTTTTGTGGCAGGAAATAAGAAAAGAGACTCTCTATGGTGTGGAAGTCATGAAATTACAGTATCCTGGAAGAAAATGAATAGGGGCCCTTCGTGAAGTAATTGCAGCCGGCTTTGTTCTGTGAAAGGAGCACACACTGGCTGTCCTCAGTGTGTCCAAGCACCACAATCCTCTCTCTCTGTTACTCCAGAGTAAGGGATTTGCTCATGGAGATCATATATATATATATATATATATATATATATATATATATATATATATATATATATATATATATATATATATATATATATATATATAGAGAGAGAGAGAGAGAGAGAGAGAGAGAGAGAGAGAGAGAGAGAGAGAAAGGTGAAATATGTCTGTTCAAATGGCATGGCCATAATACCTAAATGTTTACCCCTCTGACTCATAATTCCAGCGCCTCTATGAGACTTTTTGGTAGAAATTAAATTAAATTTCAAATATATATTAAAAGGTCAGTATTTCCAATAAGACAACAAACCAATAAGATACTGTCTGTGATTATGATTTACTACTCCTTTGTCAGACAGTCTGTCTGATCCTCTCTTTTGTGCTTTTTGGTGCAGTCACTTTATTAGCTGAGTTCCTCTGGTTCCTAAAATATATGCTATAAATCTGGAGTTGTCATCTGTAATGGTGCTCTCTGTGATATATCTTTATAATCACACAGCACTGCTAGCTAGACAAGTGATGACTTAATCCCCCTCCTAATTCCCCACAAAGCACTCGTTTGCGATGAAGAGCCACAGTTATTTCCACATCAATGACAAAAATCCCAACCATTTAAGCTCTGCAGAATTTTTATTTCTCAACACCACATTTATGGGTGTAGGGCTTTCAGCATATAGTGGCTGCCAACACTGGAGCCATAGATCTATTCGTCTTACTTTTGATTCCTTTGAGTTTAACAGAATGATTCTAAATATTTCATTATCCTGGTCAGCGCCATTGTGGATCCAGAGCCTATCCTGGGAACACTGGGTGTAAGGTGGGGACATACCCTGTATGGGACACCAGTCCATCACCAGGCACCATGCACATAATTATTCACACACTCATTCACACCTTTTTATTTTAGAACAATACTGGGTAGCCAAACCACCTACTTGCATGCTTTTTTTTTTTGATGTACAAGCAACCTGGAGGAATACTACATGGAAGCAGGGAGAACATGCACAGAAACTCCACACAGACAGTAACCTGAGCTCAGGATTAAACCTGGGACCCTGGAGCTGTGAGGCATCAATGATGATGGTCCCCTGCACCACCACGCTAACCCTACTACTCATAGGATAAATCATAAGATTTAAACATTAACTGACGTTTTGAAATGTGATACATTTGTTTAGCCGACGCAGTTCTCAAAAACACAATTAAAACAACAACAGTGGACCACATTTTGTGAACTATATGTTTGCTCTTGTAGTTCAAAATGTGTCCAATAGATAGCAGCTCAGCTGGAGATCTGGCTGGACACATTGAGCACAAGGAATTTCCGTGAAAAAAAGATAGGACTGGACGATCATACTACACCACTTCCTTCATAGTGGTGTGTGTTTCTGTTCACAGTACTTTTTAATTGAATTATAACAAGATAGTAATAGTCATGTAAAAGTATAGAAACAGTGGACCAGATTATGTCAAATTACATAAGTACCATTAAAACAACCCTAAATCAATTCAGGGGTATTAAATCAAGTCCTACCTTGAAACAAAGGTTTATATAATGGAAGTTTGTATAGTTGGTAATTGGTTAGCTAAATAGCTAGCTATATTTGCCAACTGTCCTAAAGTTAATGCTAGCATTGAAACTAGTTAGCCAACTCCCAAAACAACAATAGTAAAACTTTTTTTTTTTTATCGCATTATTATTTGTAGTTCAATAAAACACATAGTATCGCCAAAGTGCATCCTCTATTTTGCAACTGTTGCTCTGTGAAGACATCCTTGTGCATCCAAAGCTGATTTCCTATTGTTTTACAGTGAGTTCCATTAAAATGAATGTAATATTGCATATAAGATGGAATGTTTAGATTTCATTGGCAGGACAAACATCTTGGTAGGTGGGCTGCATTTGGCCAGTGAGCATTTTGCCAGCCCCTCCTGTGAAAACTGTGGTACATGTACATTTTGAGCAATCTTCAGTATTTATCGGCCTCCTTGAAATGCACTGATCACACATTAAATACACTTGCGTTTCCGTGGCAACTATGCCCTGACTTTACAGAGGATTCATGTTGTGGTGTTTGGGTATTTACAATCAGTCAAATTAGATTATGAATACACATTTAAAAGCACAACAGTGATCATATTTAATCACTCACAGCAGATCTAAGTTAAGGAGCACCTAATACTGCCTTTTCTGAAACAGACTCACATGCAAACACATTCATATTGTCATGCAGTTGTTCACCCTGTTGCAGAAATTACAGTATTGATTAGTTCTGGCATCGTGCAGAGTGAGTGATGAAGGTATTGCCTGCTGATATGGTGTTTAGTGAGTACCAGCAGTGAGTGTAATAAGCAAAAAGAAAGGCAAATGTGAAGACCTGCCTGGCTTTGATAAGTAGCCTTTCATGGAAAAAAGGTTTCAGATAACAAGAGAGGTGTCAGGAAAACAATAAACATGTTCAGTTGAAGGAGGCGTTTCTTATGTTGTGAGGAGAAGGTGTGAGGCTGCAAGCTGTGCTGACACCTCATCTTTGGCACTGGAGGTCAGTGTGGGGGGTATTTTACAGGCTGAATGTAAATGCTTAAGCCTTCATTGACTATAGTCAGGAGTCAACATCACTATTTGTCTCCTGAAAACATTAACACGGTTGTCTATATGGCTGGTATGTGTAAACAGAAATCCTACTACTTTGTGCTTACATGTTTTGCCCCTGAAGGGCCCGGCTGGAGTATCTGGCTCGGAGATGACATGATGACCCCAGTGGCCCACCTGCAGCTTTGCCCCGAGGCCGGCATTCTCAGTTGCAGGCAGACGTCTGTCCCTCAATCTGCCCAGGCAACTCTCCCTGTGATTGACCCACAATCCACTGGGCTTTCAGTTCCCATGGTAACAGATCTCCATGCAGTCATGAAATGATCTACAAAATAATGCACATCAGTGTTTCCTGTAATGTGCCCTCACTCTCTAACCCTCTCTCTCAGCAGCTGGTAAGAAGACACAGTACGAAGAAGAAATCTGTCAGACAATTTGTTTTGCT
>CM042557.1:16555983-16563483 GCA_023630585.1 Cranoglanis bouderius
AAGTACATTTTGGAACGGTTTTTTGTTTTTGTTTTTTTTGGATTACGCGACCGGTCGGCTGAGTGGCGGAGTTTTGTGCTGTGAAGTGAGTGAATCTTTGAGCGCCTGGGTTCGGGACCTGCAGCAGGAGAAGCAGTTGTCTCTAGTCGCCTTGTAGACCGAGAGAAAGAGAGAGAGAGGGACCGAGAGAACGACCGGAGATGGTTTATCTCAGTCGTTGGTACTGAAACATGAACATTTTCGACGTTTGGACCACATAAATGCGTTAGAGCCTCACTCGGAGTTCTCAGGACGGCTTTTCCGCGTTTTTAAAGTGGCTTTCAGTGCTGTTTGGACGCTTGGAGACGCGAAGGCAGGTACGTGGCTAGCAGGTTAGCATAGCCACAATATATTGTTCTTCCACAAGTCATGACTCGGGTTCGCCAAGAAAAAAAAAACAGAAAACTACGGGGTCGACTAGGTCACCGCTACATCTATGTTTACATTATTATTACTTAGCAACTTGGCTGAACCTGTTTTCTAATGTGTATTTTGGAAAGGTGCGAGGTGTGGACAGTTAATGGCCAAACAAAGAGAGAAAGAAAGAGAGAAAAAAAGACAACAGTCAGCGCGTCTTGTCGGTAATAGCTTTGTTTTTGTGTCGATAAGGTCAGTTTCACATGTCAGCTTCAGTTTATTTAGTTAGCCGTCTTCCCGTGAATACTTAAAAGCTTGTCGAAATTGTCGAGCGATGCTGTAAACCCGCTTTATAGCACTCAGTAGCCCGGGTTAGTCTGACGAGGAATAAAAAGGAAATTCTCGCTTCAGCTGCGCGCGCGTGCCGCTCAGACTTCTCTACAACCAGCTTCAGTTCTGAAATGTGATTGTGTGTGTGTGTGTGTGTGTGTGTGTGTGTGTGAGAGAGAGAGAGAGAGAGAGAGAGAGAGAGAGAGAGGGAGAGAGGCACTAATGCTGTGTTTTCCACGCTTGTGTTTTCATTGTCTGCCCCCGAAAAGGTGAAAGGGTTCGAGCCGATCTGAGAGAAGGGGAGTGGGTCGGTGGGTCGGGGTGTGTTTACCCCCCGCAGCTCTGGCCGATGTGCTGAATTACACTGGGTCATCTCCATCCAGCAAACCGGCGAGCCTCCGAGAAATAAAGGATACATTTCAAGATGTATCCGCAGGGCCGGCATCCGGTAAGTCGCACATCTTGAACTGATATGAGCCGTAATTTGCTGCATCTGCATCGATTTAGCTATTCTGATGTACACCGCTCCTTCACTCTGGTTGCTAAAGCTTATGTCTGCTCGAAAGGAAACAGCAGATCAGTGGAAATCAAGTAAAACTGGCTTAAAAAAAAAAGAAAAAAAAAAAGCAACAACTGGATTTAAAAATGCATTCAATTCAAGCTTCAAGGGAGTTTAGAATTCCTTTAGAACAACAACAACAACAACAACAATCTCCTGAGAAGTATTTGTTTACTAGTTCGAGTTTTTGTTTTTTTAAACAGAACGCCTGGCTAAAGCCCAGCAAAAGGATTGCAGAACTAACAGTATGTGAGGTTTTATTTTAATTATTTGTTTGTTTGTTTTGTTTTTGTCCATCTAAGTGACATAACCGTCCCCTCCCCCCCACACCCTCATCCGCTGGTGTTTATGTGAGCCTTTAAAACTGCTTCCATCACCTAGATGTCACTGTAGGAAAGATGTCACACTTGTTTCAGGGGGGTGTCTGAAATATTAGAGGTGCTCCCGGTGGGTGCAGAACGCGTTCGAGCCTCGCTCTGTGTTTGCTGGAAAACAAATTTGGTCCTCGCGGGATGTAATTGAGTTTGATTGATGTGATGGCTGTCTTTCAGGCGCCCCACCAGCCTGGTCAGCCAGGCTTTAAATTCACTGTGGCAGAATCGTGCGACAGAATCAAGGACGAATTTCAGTTCCTGCAAGCTCAGTATCACAGGTAATATACTAAAGGCTCTGAGACGGTCGAATAATAATGATAATGATAATAATAATAATAATAATAATGTGTGCTGTTGGTGCAGAATGCATGAAGAGAGACTAGGTCTATACTCCATCAATAATGCATGCATTGGTCATTTAACAAAGCAACGAAAATTTGTTACCAACACTCCTGAAGAGAGACATGTTGAACTGCAAGTTGAAGAGGATAAAATGGCAGTGCAATTGTAGTGTCTAAAAGCCTGTGTGTTATTTCAGTCTTAAGGTGGAGTACGACAAATTGGCCAACGAGAAGACAGAGATGCAGCGCCACTATGTCATGGTAAGATGATATTAAAAAAAACAAAACTTTAACTGCAATTATGCCCTTATTTATGGAGAGTATGCGGGCGGTGTACTTGGTATTATACCTGCATTGTTGTTGTGTGTGTATATGTGACTGAGAAACCTCTCCCAGTGCCGTTAGCTTTATTAAAGGGCCCAGAGTGACTGTTTTGTGCCTTAGGCTTCTTTATACGCTGCCCCTTAGCCACAGGGGTCAATGACCACAGCATTGTCCCTTTTTTTTTTTTCTTCCTTTCTGTATTCCACCCTCCCTCACCCCCCCCCCCCCCCCCCATTGCTCCCTCTCCCCCTCTATCTGCCTCCCTCTGTTCGGGGATCTGATTATTCTCCAAGGAGACACTGCTCTCGGACAAATGCATGGCTGTAAATTAGGTGAGGGGTGATGGAGGAGGGCCAGGGGCGTCTGTGGGAAAATACTCAATTGCGGCGGAAAACATACAGTCTGCCGATAATGAGATTTAACCCACAAACAAGGAGCTCGACTGAAAATCGCTGTTAATCTTAAGTGCAAGCTTAATCATTTACACCGTCTAAAAAGAGGCAGATTCAAAAGTGTTTGGAGATCAGAAAATTTGCCCCGCCCCAGGTTTTATGATTAGTGGAGGAACAAACAAAGGCTTGACATGATTCTACAAGGTCAAACCATGGAAGTGTATTCTCTTATCTTGGGTAAACACGCAAAGGATGACTAACCAATACCTGGGGACACTAGTTAAACATTCTGTTCACATTAAGAAGCTTGTCAGACTGATAGGAGGAGGAAAGGTTAGGTAAACACCAGGAAGAATCCTCCATGCTGACTGTGCTGATAGAAGAGGCTGCAAGCGGAAAATACTTTACAAAGGAATGATCCCAGGTCAGAGACGCTCCTGTAGTGAAATCATTATCAATTATGCTGGATTTCCATTAATTGGATTCATTTGGATGGGTCTTGTTTTCCGATCTGACTTAAAGAAGCGAAAGGGCCAGATTTGAAATGCCAGTGTGAAAGGGTTTGAAGTGTTCATCAAAAGCTCTCTCTTTCTCTTACCCCTTCATCTTTCACAGAAAAAAAGCCCAGAAAACCTCACCTCTCTGATGTGCTGTGAGAATATTTGATGTTCGCATATGCTGAGTGGAAAAGAAAAAAAATATATTTTTTTCTGCTTTTTTTCCCCCCCCCAGTACTATGAGATGTCCTATGGGCTGAACATTGAAATGCACAAACAGGTATGTGAGCCTTTGATTCCCCCCCCCTCCCCCTCCCATTTTTACACACACCGTCTCTGGATCATGTATAGTATCCTAGATAGACAGTTAGTGCTGCGTGTGATCAGTGTGTCTTTTCTTCAGTGTTTCTTCATTTTTTCCTACCTGTGCAAAGTTAACAGCACCAACCTGTCTGCATGGTCAGTTTCATTGGGACTACAGCTAAGCATTTGGCACAAAGGGCTCCTATATCTTAATGACTAAAGACAGAGGAGGAGGTCCGGGTCCCATTATGTCAGCAGATTTAAGAAAATTGTATAAAATATAACCTTGCAAAAAAAAAAGAAATAGCCCCTGTTGTAAATTCAGCTTTTCTAATCAATCCCTTTAACACGCATAAATTTCACACTATACCTGACTCACACTCTTTTGGAATCTTTCCTTTGTTTGCTTTGTTCTAGTGACATTTTCCAAAGGATAATCTCAGGAAATGTGTGTTTATGTGTGCATGCCTGTGCATTGCTTTGATTTATTGCATGGCTCCATATTCTAGATAATAATGCAAAAGCAGGATCCTGTTCATGGAGTTGGTTCATCATAGAGGAATGGCGCTAGTTTAGTCTGCTCTCCCTCACCCTCCCTCCACCTCCTGAAGGTTAATAGCATCAGGGAGGAGCAGCAGAGCAGGCGATCCATCAGTGTCCTCCGTGTGTGTCAGTGTGCTGGGTCGTTCGTCAGGTCCCACACTCTTCTGATGGCTCCTGTCAGCCACTTATCTCCCAAACAGAAAAGGGGAGAGAGATGGAGCGAGAGAGAGGGAAGGAGAAGGGGGCTGGGGTTGTGGAGGCAGTGAGGCGAGCGAGTGGGAGGGCCAGTCCTGTGTAAACAGGTTAATCGACTGATCCATTTTAGCGCTTTGACTTTTATCAGCCGCCGCCACAGAGCCCATGTAGGCACTTGAATAATTCATTGAGTCCCAGCTCAAACCTGCTAGATAGAGGCAAGAGAGGTGGGTGTTGGTGAGCAAACGTGCACACCTCCTCCCACTCCTCCACAATAACCCCAGCCCAGGAGCACAACGAGCAGGAGCGGACGAAGAGTGGTTAACCACCAGAGGCGGCTCGGATTACTCCATCCACACCACCATATCCTCCAGACTCAAGGATTTATTTCCACCGACAGGAAAATCCGTCTCTCTGCATCTGAGACGCTCCCCTCAACCCCCTGCGTCCACCCCTCCAGTGTTTTGTGTTTTAAATAGACAAGACGGAATGCAGAATTTTAGAAGGCATTTGCTCAGCGTCTGATCTCTGCAGACAGCTGTAACGGCAAGCGGAAACACCACTCTGATGGCTGCGTTGCTTTGTCAGTGAGCTGCCATGATGGGTTATTATTATGAGTTGATCCAGGTTTCTCATCTGGTGTGACTGGCGTAGTGGAAATCCCCCTCCCCCTGTGGCCAGGTGGTTGCTTCTTGCGTGTAGAGCCCTGGATTGAGCTGATCTGCCCTGGTTTGACACTGGGACTCTGATCAATGATTTATACAGGGGGGACTCTAGTAAGTGTTTGCTAACTGCTGGATGGCTCTTCTTAGCGCGAACCAGAGCAAACAGACTCGCTGTATGAGGTGAGCACACACAGTCACTGTTAAAAGAAAAACACAAGGTGGCTGTAAGTGAGGGCTGGGAGCCCAGAGTCAACTCCACCCCTCGTGTTCTCACTAAAGAGTCTGTGGTCAGGCGCGTACCCATATACTGTGAATCCGAGCTATTTTTCATGGTTTGTTTTGGAAGACACGTGTTCAGTTTTATTCTTATAGACTGCACACCTCAAGACTTTAAACACAAATGACAATTCTTTGCTCAGTTTCACACTAACGGCACTATTATTGTGTGTGAGATCACTAGTTCTGTGATGCATGAAGCCAGTGGTAGTTCTTCATTACTGTGTCGGAGGACCATCCTATTCCCTATTGAAAACTGGAGCCCTATCAGCCTAGCGGGGTCAAGTATTATTTGTGATGGGGAGCAGAATGACTGCGAGCACCAGTTGTTTTCCGTCTATATTCAATGCTCATCAGTGTCTCACTCTGTTCCGCCCGCCACTGATAGCAACAGACAAATAGCTTTCAGCACACCATTGACAGGCTGGCCCTAGAGTGCTCTTGAAGGGGTGCTAGACAGGTCCGAGTACCTGTAATTGTGTAGCAGAGCATGAAGCTCGCTGTTCAAGAGCTAGGCTTTCATCTGCTTAAAGTGACAACATCCTATTTTTATCTACAGCCAGAGCGAACACCCTTTCCTACTGCCTTTTTTGTGTGCAGGCTACATTATAGTGAAAGCAAAGCATGTGTTGGGGTTTGGATATGCATCGTTTTGGCACACAAGATGGCGAGGGATTTAAAAAAATTTATTTATTTTTGCCAGGTTTAGTTTGACTGACAGATAAATCGACCCTTGTCCCCACTCAGGCAGCTGTCAGCGTTGTGGTAGGCTCTTAAGGAATGTGCGTGATGGTGTTTAGGCCTCTCCAATTCCTGTCAAATGTTTGCCCCCGACAGGTTTATCTTGGCAAGTAAGGATTACACATTGAGCTGGCTCCTCCACTTTTTTTTGTTTATGTATTTGCCTATTTTTTTTTTTCTTTTTTCTAGTAAATGATCTGACTTGAGTAATTTTCAGTGCTGCACACCCTATTACTTTATTATAAAGGAAACATGTAAACATGAGGCAGACAAAATTATAATTCTAATTTTTTTTTTATTGAATGCAGGAAAATCTGTCAAAACAAGTTGGGTTTGAGAGCAGGGAGCATACTGAAAGCAACAAATTTTGGCTATGTCCTCTTATCCACTTTCATGTCCATACTCTACAATGGCTTTGATGTGGAATACTATCCGCCTAAGATTACGGTCAATATATCTTCCGTTTCCAGCTGCCTGCTTGCTTGTTCTAGACTGCCTGGCCTGAAATGAATATCGCCACATCATACTGGGGGAGAGGGCAGGGAAACTTTTATCCATCATCTCATATATTGTGTTTGGCCACCACGGTCACTTGGCATTTTTCAGCAATATGTTATAAATAATTTCCTGGTCAGCACAGCACTGCATGTTTGCAATTGAATGAGGAAAAATGAAAAATATGGCCGAAGAGCGATGTGATGTTTGTGCACGGCTCTGGCCCTGGGTTGAACTGAGGCTCATAAATTCTGTAGATGATGCATCTGTAGCCAAGCACGGTTTCTTTCCCTCCCTCATTACAAGATTTTTTTTCCCCCTCTGGTCACGGTCTGAGCAAGACCTGTTATGTGAGTTGTGACACAGCGGAGATGTAGTTTATGCAGAGAATAGCTGGTTTTCTCTTTACAGAATTTGAGTGCCGGGCTTTGATGCTTTAGCAGGATATATATGGAGAGATAAGGCAAGCCTTCTTGCTTCTGTTATCCCTTCCTGCAGCCTCCCCCCACTGCCACCATTTCCTCTCTCTTTATCCACCTTTCGTGCACGGTGCTCATCTGATCGACAGGCCGAAAATTCAATTTAATGACCTGCCCGCGTGCCTGTAATATGATTTTACAGGCTGTTACGGTCAAGCCGAGGTAGCATTTGCATAATGATTGGGGCGCAATAGGAGACGGGGGCGCAATAGGAGACGGGGGCGCTCGGCCTCAGTTGCCATGGCAACCATGGCCAGGCTGGTGGAGAGAGAATGGAGGTCGGGTGTGTATGGCTGAGGATGGTGGTGGTGGTGGTGGTGCTGGGGAAAATGAAGAAGGAGGGTAGTGGGGGTGGATTGGGCCCAGAATACTGATAGAATTGGCTCTAATCCAGCGTCTCTCATTACCGACTGCTGCAGACATATCCATCCTCAGCCAGAAGCCTCATCTTAATTCCCAACATCAACAAGTGGCTTTTCAGTATGTAGCCAAGCCTAGTCTGGGCTTAACTTGAAGCATTTCTTACTGCACTCTCGAATACAATCGCATCTCAAGCACTCGCCTGTGAATGACTTCCGGGTTGCAGTACA
>CM042557.1:17303483-17525983 GCA_023630585.1 Cranoglanis bouderius
AAACAGGGAGAAAGGCCACATCTCACCATGCGTTCATAGAAGTTGCTAATGTCACTCCAGATTTGTATAGTGTGAGCATATAATGACTGTCTAACTTTAAAACATTTACAATTGCCAAACATTTTTTGGCAAAATGCATGCAGTGCACTTCATTTAATAAAACCTAGGCAATAATACATCAGAATCAAATCAAGGCAGGAAATGATGTTGTAAGAGTAGAAAACTCTGGGGACATCGGACAACTACTCAAATGAAATCATTCGATTTGTTGCTTTTCCACATTTATTGGGTGTTTCAAAATAAGTTTATACATACAGTATGTCCCATTAAATGAAAGACCTGGGCAATGGATTATCCTTTGCTAAGTAGTGAACAGAATAGGACTGTTTTTCTTCTTTAACTTTACTATAAAGAATTGAATTGTCCTAACTTTAAATCTGTGTCTGATCTGTTCTCTTATCTTTTCTTATAGCCAGTAGTGCCAATATTTTAGGCTGGATAAGTTACATGTAGCAGCAATGCCAGTTTACTTGTATTTTATAGTGCTTAGAGAGAATTAGCTATTTTAATATGTACTTTAAATGTAATTATTTCAATTAGTATATGTATAGACTTCTTTAGTACTCTTGAGTGTAGTTAACTAAAAGGTAGATTGGTACATTTATAATATTCTATAGAAATCATTGGCCTGTTTTGCAGTCCATCTTAATATATGTACATATCTTCTGAGAATTAACATGTTAGCATGAGATAGCATAACAAGACAGTTGGAATACTACTATAAAACTCTAGTATCAGTTTTTGGTAAACAGGTTAGTCCATACTACATTCCAATGGTGAGTCTGTGGCTTTTCCACTCACCTACTGCATCTGCCCCCAGTAACTGAAGCATTTTACACTCAGCTATGGTCTCGTAGGTAGGTCCAGCCAACATACAGTAGACTCCCTGTTGGAGGAAATTAGCACAGCCCTGCTCCTCAGCTATCCGCCTGGCCAGCTGCACCAAGTCTTCATCATATGCATCCGACATGCAGGGAAAGCGTACACCAAACCTGCACATACACATGAACCATAACAAAAGAATTTCAGGCAATAGGAGAGGGAACTCTGTTCTTTGGGTTCTATGCTAGGAAGTACAAAAGAATTAAAATCCAAGGACCAACAAACAGCCAAGTTTTTCAATGGTATAGCTACAGTATCTCACAAAAGTGAGTACACCCCTCACATTTTTGTAAATATTTTATTATATCTTTTCATGGGACAACACTGATGAAATGACACTTTGCTACAATGTAAAGTAGTGAGTATCCAGCTTGTATAACAGTGTAAAGTTGCTGTCCCCTCAAAATAACTCAACACACAGCCATTAATGTCCAAACTGCTGGCAACAAAAGTGAGTACACCCCTAAGTGAAAATGTCCAAATTGGGCCCAATTAGCCATTTTCCCTCCCCGGTGTCATGTGACTCGTTAGTGTTACAAGGTCTCAGGTGTGAATGGGGAGCAGGTGTGTTAAGTTTGGTGTTATCGCTCTCACACTCTCTCATACTGGTCACTGGAAGTTCAACATGTCATCTCATGGCAAAGAACACTCTGAGGAGCTGAAAAAAAGAATTGTTGCTCTACATAAAGATGGCCTAGGCTATAAGAAGATTGCCAAAACCCTGAAACTGAGCTGCAGAATGGTGGCCAAGACCATACAGCGGTTTAACAGGACAGGTTCCACTCAGAACAGGCCTCGCCGTGGTCGACCAAACAAGTTGAGTGCACGTGTTCAGCATCATATCCAGAGGTTGGCTTTGCAGAATAGACGGACGAGTGCTGCCAGCATTGCTGCAGAGGTTGAAGGGGTGGGGGGTCAGCCTGTCAGTGCTCAGACCATACGCCGCACACTGCATCAAATTGGTCTGCATGGCTGTCGTCCCAGAAGGAAGCCTCTTCTAAAGATGATGCACAAGAAAGCCCGCAAACAGTCTGCTGAAGACAAGCAGACTAAGGACATGGATTACTGGAACCATGTCCTGTGGTCTGATGAGACCAAGATAAACTTATTTGATTTAGATGGTGTCAAGCGTGTGTGGTGGCAACCAGGTGAGGAGTACAAAGACAAGTGTGTCTTGCCTACAGTCAAGCATGGTGGTGGAGGTGTCATGGTCTGGGGCTGCATGAGTGCTGCCGGCACTGGGGAACTACAGTGCATTGAGGGAACCATGAATGGCAACATGTACTGTGACATACTGAAGCAGAGCATGATCCCCTCCCTTCCAAAACTGGGCCGCAGGGCAGTATTGCAACATGATAACGACCCCAAACACACCTCCAAGATGACCATGTCTTGGTGATGGACTGGCCAAGCATGTCTCCAGACGTAAACCTTATTGAGCATCTGTGGGGCATCCTCAAACGGAAGGTGGAGGAGTGCAAGGTCTCTAACATCCACCAGCTCTGTGATGTCGTCATGGAGGAGTGGAAGAGGACTCCAGTGGCAACCTGTGAAGCTCTGGTGAACTCCATGCCCAACAGGATTAAGACAGTGCTGGAAAATAATGGTGGCCACACAAAATATTGACACTTTGGGCCCAATTTGGACATTTTCATTTAGGGGTGTACTCACTTTTGTTGCCAGCGCTTTAGACATTAATGGCTGTGTGTTGAGTTATTTTGAGGGGACAGCAAATTTACACTGTTACACAAGCTGTACACTCACTACTTTACATTGTAGCAAAGTGTCATTTCTTCAGTGTTGTCCCATGAAAAGATATAATAAAATATTTACAAAAACGTGAGGGGTGTACTCACTTTTGTGAGATACTGTATATGCTCAGATTGTGGTCTGCCTCAATTTTAAGTTGCATTGGAAAAAAGAAATCTGTCAACTGAATCAAATGCAGTTATCCATCCATACACAGAACCATTAGGCATTACTATGCTTTCAGGACATAAGAACAGTATTGAATATTTGCAGAGCAATAGCAGAACTCACAGATTCACAACTGAATGATTTATTTTAGTTCATTGAACATAATGTGCAATTTTCCCCACTGCTGTTGAAACACTCAGATAATGAGATTCAGAGCATGTTTTTAATGGCTTGTGCCATTAAAGTAAAAGTCTTTTATCACTGATGCAACACAAAAGAATGTACTATTCACATGCAATCTTGAGGTGAAATCCAATATGGTGTAAGAAAACCAAATGCCAAGTTTCTCAATGTGCTGTATGTCTGATTCAGAAATTGTTTCTCATGATGAATCATAATTAAAATGGGGTGTCACACTGTCAGTTAATAAGCAATCAAAGAGTAGGATAATCTAAAAATGAGAAGTTGATGAGTAAATGCATTACATGCTTCATATTTCAAATTAAGAGCACGATAAAAACCTTATTACAGTTAAAAACCAGTAACTCACCTCTCATCATTTGGGCCACACAGAGGATTCTGACCTGCAAAGCCAGGAATATTGATGTGGTCCTTGATCAGCATAATGTCTCCCAAATTAAAACTGGAGTTTAACCCTCCTGCAGCATTTGTAACAATCAAGGTCTCGACTCCAAGAAGGAAGAAGACACGTACTGGGTATGTGACCTGTGTGGGAATAAATAGGGTGTATTTTCTGCTGACTCAACAAAGCAAAAGTGTATATTCAGATAATATGTTCTGTCTTTAATCCCTAAAGAAATGAACACATCTGAGTCCTATTTATTTATTTATTTACTATTTTTTAAATTGTAAAACAGGCTGAACATATACACAGCTTCAATACACATGTTTATTGTTATATATATATATATATATATATATATATATATATAATATGCTAGACTACTGGAAAGTAATTAAGCTGGTTGACTACTGTACAAAGGCTTCAAAAAATTAAATAAGTAAATACAATAAAAATTTATAGTTTCACTTGACTGGTACTGCATGTATACTTTGTACTTGCACACAACTGTTGATATAGGCATTCATGACTACTTACTACATGTACAGTATCTGCTTTTACATGTTAGAATTCTCTATGAAATTCTGTCACCAAAAATGTAGTTATTGTGTTATATTACATAATAGCATATTCTATGTAAACTGTAGTTTGTGTTTTATAATCTAAGGAATTGTACAAATTAGCCAAATGAGGAGAACAGAGAAAGGGTACATAAAATATAAACTCCCTCCTATTCCATTATCTTGTTTAAAGATTCAGTCATAAACAATCATATTCGGAATAACAGTTAAGGTCATTGAACTGTAGTTTCACTTCACACAGTGTCTGAAATGAAGAGTAAACCCTTGCATTCTTTGTTTCTTTGCCAGTTTTCTAAAACTGCATTGCAAAACTTTCACGTTTAATCACAGACTTTAGCTTCATCTCATAATTCAAGAGTGTGAAAAGGTCTTAAAAGGTTCACCTGGTCTTAAAAGAGCAACATTACTGAACCGAAGTGTTCTAGTGAAAGCTTGGTCTAGGTTAACCTAAACAGGCAGTGGTTAAATAAAATAGAAAGTTTGTGTCTGTTTAGAGGTATATGATTTATGATTAAAAGAAAGTGTTAACTTGTCCATCTTTAGCTCCTGCATCAATGTGTATTACTTGCTGTTAGAGGCCAGGCGAGAGGCTCACTTGAGAGGCTTTAATTTGTAACCCTAAGGAAGCTTGTTTTAACTGCATTCCACATTTGATGACACTGTTACGACACGTGGTGTGTAGTAGGACGAGGGAGTCAGGATGCATGCGCAGGGGAAACGTCAGTTTATTAGGAACAGGAAGTTCAAAAGTAAAGAGACACACAAAACACCATCAAACATAATCCATCCACAAAAAGGGTAACAATAATCCAAAATGAGAGTTTACTTAGCCGAAGAGGCAGTAATCCAAAAAGGTAGTCATCCGAAAAACACAGGGAAAAATACGCGAGGCAAGGAGGTGGTTTGGGAACCACGAACACTGAGCTAGGAAACAAAAGACAGGCAAGGAGGTGGTTTGGGAACCACTGACAAAAAGCTACTCTTATCTCTAGGTTAACAAACTAATCTAAATACTAAACTAAACTAATACTCCGCCCCGAAGCGGAAACGGAGCGGCGTATTTAAACACACAGAAATCACATGCACAATCAATGACACCTGAAACCCATGATGACCCAATAAATCAGAACCAATGAGGAATAATGAGGCGGAGACATGACATGACCAAAAACAGAAGCACATGGTAGAACACGGGAGGCGGAGACATGACACAAACAAAAACATATGAGCACATGGTAGAACGGGGGGGGGGGGGGGGGGGAGACATGACACAAACCAAAACATAAGCACATGGCAGAGGTAAGCAAAACGGGAGTTCATGAATGACAGTCCAGAGGGTTTTTATGAATAGCGCTGGAATGCGCTCAGTGGAATGCGGAAGTATGCTACTCGCTAGCTTCGCAGCAAGAGAGCGGGAGAGGAAACCTAACAGACACCATTCCCATATCATAGAAATTGTTTGCTATTACAAGTTACTGTTTAACTCATGCTATTTTATTGCTGCAACTTTCACCTTGTAATTTTCTGAATGAGCGAACACCTGTGTGTGATTAATGATGCTCTTTTTATATGCTGTGTGTCTCACTTTTATATGAGAGGACCACATGAATGGCCCGCACATCGATCAGGGTGTCACCATGGTACAAAAACCCAGGACCAACAGGTACTCTGGTACAGCACTTCAGCCAGCCCTGCCATGCCATGCCATCAAGCTAACCAAGCTGATGGCCCATAATGAACTGGAATCATTCATTGAGCTCTTTGTGAGCATTGCAGAAGTGTGGGCATGGCCCAAATCACAGTGGACCAATTGTCTTCTCTCTCTGCTATTGGGTGAAACCCAGTTGGCTGGCTCCCAGTAGAAAAGTAGCTGGACTACTAGGATTTGAGGATGGCAATCATCCAGTGGGTCAGCCAAACCCTTTGTGTTTGCCCAACCGCTTTAGGGTGTCTGGTGGCAGCTGACTGAGGGGCATGACATCAAAGACATTGTGGACCCGGTGGAGCTGGATTCCTTAGCGTTTCATAAACATATAAACAGATAGACAGGGCATAGGGCACACCTTTTTTTTTATAGATCTCTGCCTTTTGTAAATAAGAGTTATTCTCACCATGGCAGTGTCATAGCCCTCGTAGAAGTGAAAGCGGCCTTGCATGCAAACACACTGCTTTCCTTTCAGCTCCCCGAACACCAGCTGACCTGCATGTCCTGCTACTGCAGAGTGAGTAAGAGAGAAAGACACAGAGAGAGAGATAGAGAGAGATCTTTGAAAATGTGAACAGTTAATGAAGACAGACAATAAAGTAAAAATGTCATTGCTCCTGACTTGTCACAACTCTGGTCCTTTAATGCAGCAGATAAAGCAACTATAATGATATATCTTGCCTGTAGATATGTATTTAATTTGTATTTAATTCTTCAAGTTACAGGAATGTATCATTAATAATTATAAATATGAAGTATAAACTTCATTTAGGCACACTATTTGTGATTGGAACTCACATGAGCTCATGAAGTACGCATACCTGTACTGTGGGGGAAATGTGGGATGTCCTTATAAGGAAGCACAGTACTGTTATTCAGCAGGTCTGACAGGCCCCCGAGACCTGATCCACAGATAACTGCTACCTTTGGCCGGATGTTTGTGCGAGCCAGCAGCCAGTCTGCTGTCTCTTTGTATGCCTCATATTTGTACCTAAAGCCAGAGAAAACCATTGTTTCTGTTATTAATCTCAGTCTTGAGATTTATTCTCAGCCTTGCATGCAAACACACTGTTTTCCTTTCAGCTCCCCGAACACCATCAGGCCACACATCATGAGGACTGAGGTTGTCTAATGCACACATGGTGACTATTAAGGCCAAACATTTCCTGCAGGAATTTAAATGCAAGTATAAAACATGTAAAGTTTCATCTGTAGTAGACTGTAGATAAGTAGATAAGAAGCACAAAACATTTCTGTCAGTAACATCTGCTTTGGACCACCTTTCCTACCTCTATTTACACACACCAACATGAACTCTACGATGAAATGAACTGTCATCTGCAGTAACCCCCACCAAGTTCCCTTGGCAGTTTCATAGAGATGAAGAATAGTCTGAGATATAATCCAGAAAAACACAGTGCTTATAGATAATGGGACCAGTGCACAAAATTAACACAATTTATGGATGCTCTACACATATAGAAATATTTAACCTTGTTCAAATCTGTTCTACGTAGACACAGTTAGGGACACTAGATAAGTCACTTATTCATGCCTCATAATGCATAAAGTTCGTCTCCCTTAAACAATAACTATGTTTTTGTAGCTAAGTGTTGTTCTTTCCAGGTAACAGATTGAACCAATCATGTTTATAAGTTATCACGACTAACAGAACACTATAAATATGTGCTCAAACTAGGAAAAAAGAACACACACACACACACACACACACACACACACACACACACACACACACATTCAGTGATTTTTCTAATGATAATCTATTGCCTAGTGCAGAAGTATCAATACATTAAATTCTTATTATTGAATAATAATACATTATAAAATTAAATTGGTAACTTGAAATAAGTTTTCAAGTGATAAGTACTAAGTGTATCACTAGTATGAGTGTAATGAATGTATTTCTCAAAAAATAAAGTGCTCTAAAGACAATACTTTTTGTTTTGTTCTCAAAAACGCCCACGTTCCCATGTTATTTAGTAACCATAAAATGGCAGTGATCATAAATGTTTATCTCTGGCTGAAGTTTTATAGGCCGATTTAAATTTAAACTAAAATTGACAGGACTGTACAACTGTAACCTCGGTCGGGTTCAAGCGTACAGATAAATGGACTTTTGTGTAGCAGGTTTGTATGAGCGTCACGCGACGTGGGGGTCACGTGCTGGGGGAAGGGGCGCTGCACACGGCTCTGTCCGTGGTGCTGCAGTACACACACACACGCACGCACGCACGCACACATACACCCCAGCAGGATTAGCACTTTGCATAAGGCTCCATAATTCTGGACCTATCACTATGGGACTCTGGAAAGCTCAAAGAGAATGCACAATGGAGTGCCTCGTTAGCTGACAGTGCAGTTTTCAAAAGGCCGAATGCTTTTGAAATGCTTTGGCAAACAACCTACTCTGGATCTGGAATTTAGTCGGTGCATATTCTGGCCCTTTAAGAGCATTAATCTCTCTCATATACTGCGAAAGAAAGGCATACGTTAAGATAATACAGAAACGTCCATGAGATGCCTGCGGTCGACAGGCATAATAATAATATTACATGCGCTTCATGATTATAGGAGGTACTGATTATAGAAATGGCACATAAAATAAATTAAAATAAAACTTCATCAGAGACGGGGAATATTGAATCATTTGAATGAAAACACTGTCGCTGCGCTTCAAGTGTTACATGGTGATCTGGATTAATAGGCTTGTAATAATGTGACCTTTTTATAGCATCAGCAGGTGAATTATGACTGGTATCTATAGCCTATTTGATTCACCAAATAATCTTACCTGCACTGGCTGGATGCGGACATGTCCGGAGCGGCTGGGGTGCGGAACGATTAGACTGAGGAACCGAAACGCTTAGACTGAGGAACGACTTTACAATTTCGGTTACGGGTAGATTAAATGTAACCAAGCGACGGGTCATACACGCGAAACTCTCGAGAGATGGCGTGATGGAGGTGGAGTCTCAGAGCTCGGCGGTTTCTTTAAAAAAGTGGGTCGAAGTGATAATCCAGTTTTCTACCAGACTGAGCCGCTCACTGACCCGCAGGCAGAGCGCAATGAGAACTGGGAAACGGACAGTGTGAGTTTATCAGGGCTCGCAAGTGAATAAACTGTTTACCAATTATCTTAGTGTTTTATAATGCTATTGGTTGCTGTCGCGCGCTGGCTAAATGACCGACTATTGGACGCTAATAATAATCCGGTATGACTGGGAACAGGAACTGTTCCGGTATGATGAGGAACAGGTGACCTCCTCTGTATGAAGTGAACGACACTGTTTTCAGTAGTGTACACGCATTTCCAATGAAACGGGTTGTTATTCAATACAGCTGCATGATTATTGTGTTGCATTTCAGGTAGAAATTACAATTTTGGATACATTTAATCTATAACATGTCTTCTCCTACACTATAGAAGCCTAAAAAATGTTTAAAAACGCAACAGAAAATGTTTATTTCACTATTTTTGTCCACTCGCGATCACTGCATTATCGTAAGTTAGCTACTTTAAATGAAGGCTGTAAGCTCCGCCCACTTGGCACAATCATGCCATGTCTTACGTCCCTGAAAAGCTTGTTTCCTGAAATATGTGAATTAATGTATCATTATGATATACATGTTAAATTCCATTATAAAGCTTTCAAAGTCCACTAACTGGAGTGGAAACACATTACATTACATTCATCACTCATCTTCAGTAACCGCTTTATACAGCTCACTATGGACCCAGGACCTATTCCAGGAACAATGGTCGTAAGGTGGGAGAATTCACCCCAGATGGAACACCAGCCCATCTCAGGACACCATGCATGCACACACTCATTCACACTTAGGGGCAATTTAGCGTTGCCAATCCACCTACCTGCATGTTTTTGGCCATTGGGAGGAAACCTACAAGAGCATGTGGAGAACATGTGAAGTGCCACACAGACAGTAACATGAGCTCAGGATTGAATCCAGAACCCTGGGGCTGTGAGACAGGAATGCTACCCATTATGCAACTTTACTATTTTTTAAAAAACAATTTTCTCAAAATCATTCTGCTATATTCAGAACCAAAAAATCTCATTTACTAGATACCTGCATTCATGAAATTATATATGTTCATTCATAAACCGAATAAGAAGCATATTACAGAGAAATCTCCCAAAATAATTTTCTTGATTAACCAATGATATTCCAACAAACTTTTCAGTTTGCTCTCAGTTTGAACTATGATTATTAACAAAAAGCTTAAGATTCTCATGGAAAATGTCACGTCTGAATAGTGAATCATATCATAACAACCCTGAAAATGGAATACTTTTGCATTCACTACTGGCTTTGCTTCGCTGATGTATCATTCATTCCCAACTTCTTTAGCCAAAATGTTTTTGGATAAAAATACTTTCTGCATTTTATTGCTTGCTTTCTAAAGGTAAAGACTAAACAGTTCTACTCACAACCCTAGAATAGCAGCATATAATAGTACTATAAAAAACTACAGAAGTTTACCAAAAACAGTTTACTGGCTGCATATTGTTACTTCTTCTTCTTCTTTTCCTTTCGGCTGTTCCCTTCAGGGGTCGCCACAGTGAATCATCTGCCTCCATCTAGCCCTATCCCCTGCATCCTCTTCTCTCAGACCGACTACCTTCATGTCCTCCTTCACTACATCCATAAACCTCCTCTTTGGTCTTCCTCTCGGCCTCCTGCCTGGCAGCTCTAACCTCAGCATCCTTTTACCGATATATTCACTCTCCCTCCTCTGAACATGTCCAAACCATCTCAACCTGGCCTCTCTAACTTTGTCTCCAAAACATCTCACATGTGCTGTCCCTCTGATGTATTTCATTCCTGATCCTATCCATCCTCGTCACTCCCAAAGAGAACCTCAACATCTTCAGCTCTGCTACCTCTAACTCTTCCTCCTGTCTTTTTCTCAGTGCAACTGTCTCCAAACCATACAACATCGCTGGTCTCACTACTGTCCTGTACACCTTTCCTTTCATTCTTGCTGGTACTCTTTTATCACACAACAGACCTGACACTTTTCTCCACCCATTCCAACCTGCCTGCACACGCTTCTTCACCTCTTTTCCACACTCCCCATTGCTCTGGACTGTTGACCCTAAGTACTTAAAATCCTGCACCTTCTTTATCTCTTCTCCCTGTAACCTCACTGTTCCACTTGGATCCCTCTCATTCACACACATGTATTCTGTCTTGCTGCGACTAACCTTCATTCCTCTTCTCTCCAGAGCAAACCTCCACCTCTCTAGACTTTCCTCCACCTGCTCCCTGCTCTCACTACAGATCACAATGTCATCCGCAAACATCATAGTCCATGGAGATTCCTGTCTGACCTCATCTGTCAGCCTGTCCATCACCACCGCAAACAAGAAGGGGCTCAGAGCCGATCCTTGATGCAGTCCCACCTTCACCGTGAACTCCTCTGTCACACCTACCGCACACCTTACCACTGTCCTACTGCTCTCATACATATCCTGCACCACTCTAACATACTTCTCTGCCACTCCAGACCTCCTCATACAATACCACAGCTCCTCTCTTGGCACCCTGTCATACGCTTTCTCTAAATCTACAAAGACACAATGCAGCTCTTTCTGACCCTCTCTGTACTTCTCCATCAACATTCTCAAAGCAAATATTGCATCTGTAGTGGTCTTTCTTGGCATGAAACCATACTGCTGCTCACAAATGCTCACTTCTCCCCTTAGCCTTGCTACCACTACTCTTTCCCACAACTTCATTGTATGGCTCATCAGCTTAATACCTCTGTAGGTTTCACAAATCTGCACATCTCCCTTGTTCTTAAAAATCGGCACCAAGACACTTCTCCTCCATTCCTCAGGCATCCTCTCTCTCTCTAAGACCTCATTGAACAACCTAGTTAAAAACTCTACTGCCATCTCTCCTAGACACTTCCATACCTCCACTGGTCTGGCTGCATATTGTTACATTGCCTTAAAATAATAGGCCATATACTAATTGTTTTTGTTCAAACTCCCAATGGCAATTAACAATTATATAGTTTAGTGTAATTTACATTAATGCCTGGAGCAAAATGATTTAACAAACTGGTTCCAGGAACATGACTGTATTTCAGTGGTGTCCCTAGTCACTAGATTTGAATGCAATAGAGCACCTTTGGGATGTGCTAGAACAGCATATTCACAACATGAATGTGCAGCTGACAAATCTACAGCAATTATGTGATGCAATCATGTCAACATGGACCAGAATCTCAAAGGATTGTTTCCAACACCTTGTGGAATCCATGCCACGAAGGATTAAGGCTGTTCTGAGAGCAACGGTGGGTAATACAGTATTAGTATTAGTATTAGTATGTTGTTCCTAACACATACTAATGTGGCTGGTGAGTTTAAATCGCAACTTATGTAGAATATCCACCCTGTTATGTACATGTCCACCCTATTAGGACTTTGGTGCTAACAGGGCGGACCATAACAGGGTGGACATTCTGACATAAAGTTAGCCATTACACCCAGTGTGTGAGCAAAATCAGGCTAGCATTAAAGTGAAATCAGACAAAGATTTTTTTTGCTTTTTAATATGATTATTTTGAAATTGTATTGCTTTTCTCATTTTTCTCCTAACAGGGTGGATATGTTGTGGTTGATCATATCAGACAGGAAAAATAGACATAGAAGGAGTTAGTCTCTCACCTTCCACAGTTATTTTCCCTCCAAAAAGATTATATGAGCTCCAGGAAATGATGTCAATACACAGTATAGCTCTTTATTTAAAGAGACAGTGGCACTGCATGAAAAGAGCTGTATTTAGACCAGTAGACTGTATATGACACTGAATTTCAGATGTATTCAGAAATGTACTGGCCAGGAATGTCCAATTGCACATGCCCATATACAGCCCGTATTCCAAAAAAGTTGGGATGCAAATAAATAAAAAAACGTAAATAAAAACAGGATGCAATGATTGTCAAATCTAATAATGTTATTCACAGTAGAACAAAGAAAACATATCAAATGTTTAAACTGAGGAAGTGTACCATTTTAAGAAAAAATAAGGTAATTTTGAATTTGATGGCCACAACATGTCTCAAAAAAGTTGGGACGGGGGCAACAAAAGGCTGGAAAATTTAGTGTTACTAAAATGAATCAGCTGGAAGAACATTTTGTAACTAATTAGGTTAATTGGCAACGCCGCCGTCTTCTCTGGGCGACAGCTAATTTAAAATGGACTGAGGCAAAGTAGAAAACTCTTCTGTGGTCAGACAAATCGAAATTTGAAATTCTTTTTGGAAACCATGGACACCGCGTCCTCTGTACTAAAAAGGAGAGGGACCATCCGGCTTGGTATCAGTGCTCAGTTCTAAAGCCTGCATCTCTGATGGTATGGAGGTGCATTAGTGATAATAATCCTCTGTCAGGGGACTTTTTCATACTAAAGTGATAATTGCATTCATCACCATTCATCTCAAACTGGATTGGTTGCCCTTAAACTTAACCTACCCTGAAATCTTGACAGCTATTGGGCCACTGGATGCATTGGCTTTCATTTTACTGGTTAGACTTGAAATTCAGCCCACCCAAAACCCACAAAGGCCTTAGCTTATTCACCTTGTTAAAGGCCTTCAATAAATATTGTTCACAATATAAATGCTGAGACAATAATTGTCCTTTAAATATCTATATTAAAAGAATGAAATATACAAAATAACAAGAATAACATGGAATGACCAAAATATCATAAACAAAATATTAAATAAATAACAACAATCAAATGTCCAAATTAACAATACAATATGGAATATAAAATATACTACTGCAAAAATGTTTTTTTTTTCAAATTAATAATTATCAGAAAAATCTCAATCAATATAAAGAGGTGCAATTAGAGTTCAATAAATGAACTCCCCTCTGACCCTGTCTCACTTGCCATCACATGAAAGTGGCACAGAGCTGACAGTTGTGGACTTCTCTGTGCTGGTGGTTTAACAACCCACACCGTCCTCCGATCAACAACACCATCTTCTTCATCAGACATCATGTCCACAGTCGCTTTCTCCCACAGTTCTCTTTCCAAGTCTGTCTGCAGGACCTTAAACCTGGACTCCAGCAACTGCAAAACATAACAGTAACTTAACCACTGACAACCACTGAAAAGGCTGATAGCATTTTGAAAAGAAAAGCACTAAATCAGCTACATGAGTCAAATTCCTTAAATTACTCTTTTCTTTCTTTCCTTGTTTTTTTTTTTGCCACAGCTTTAATGCTTGCTAAAAATGTTTTTCTTATTATTTTGAACATGATGAAAACGATGAGCCCATGCATTTCCTGGAGTCCAGTGAAACAGAGAGACAGTGATTATGACCATGAGCCAGCCTTTATAGAGGAGCAGCACCTTGAACATTTGGGTTTAACAGCAGATGAAAACAAGGATGCAGAGGAGACAATTGGAAATAGCTATGGGCAGTACTTGTGAAGCTCCTAGCTTAGAATATGGACCTGTCTATTAATTTTGGTGCTTTTTTTTGAGAGGTTCAATAGAATGTTAGGGTAGTATCATAACAACAACAGAAACATTAAAGTTCAAGTCATGAGGCATTTTCAGCAGAACCAGCATCTTTATATGTCAATGGCTTGTGATTATAGTGTTGAATTTGTCAACATCTTGGCAAGCAAAGATGTGGGCTCCTTGTCACTTTACAGTACTACTGACATGATGTATATAAAATATTATGCCCAGATCTCATCTGAAACACCTTTTTGAGGATTTAAACATACTTGAGCCATTGCCCCCATTCCAGGACATTGTGCTAGGAGTTTCTGAAAGAGATATACTGTTGTCAATGTACTATAAAATATAACAGTTTTCTCACCCAAGTAGGCTGTTTGGCCAGGATGTGCACTAAAGTAAGGCATCTTGGAGTAATTTTTTCTGTTGGTAGTTACAGGGCTGAAAGATCTGCCTGTGTTTCTGCTAAGTGGTGTTTTAGTGAGTCCAGCTTTGAGGAACCAGTGCTAGATCCAAATGCAGATCTGCATCCTGGGACCATAAAAAGGTTTCTTGTGACAAATATAAAATCTCAGGTCTGTACTTTTGGTTGCACCCTCATCCAGTCATACATTTCTTTGGGAGGCCTTTGGAGGTATGGAGTTTAAGGGGCACACACACACTGGCTCTGCAGCAGTGTTCCTACCTGTAGAACATATTGCAAGCAGATTTGTATTTAGTACCTCTACTATGGTACTAAAAGAGAAGATATCAGTAGTAATACCACTTTGCACAATGGTTGAGATTTAGGACTATTTTATTCCTGAATGTAGTTTTCATATTGACTGTTTGCTAAGAAATCTTATTCTTTAATATTTGTTTTTATTGCTTTTTTCAATTTTTGTTTACTATTGTAACTGTTTTTAATTGGACACTTGTTTGCATTCAGCTTCTTTAGTACCTGTACTGTAAAAAAAAAGAAACAAAAACCTTAAATAAACTATTTTTTCCTGGTAATATCCTGGAATGATGTTTGGTTGATATTTCTTGATTTGCTAGGTAACTGTATTGAACAATCAATTAATCATTTAACTTTAGCCATTATGTCAGCATATGATAGTGTAGGTGTTAAAATAATGTGGTAAGATAAATCTCCCTATTTTAGGAAAATGATTCAAATCAAAATTTTGTGTAATCGTTGTCAAAAATAAATAGTTAAATTTGCAGATATTATATATCACCACTGTTTGGTTAATTTTTACATTAGGTTGTTTAAATTCGTCTATATTTTTTGCAGCAGTGTAGTTTGCTGTGACCTACAATACAGCCTCCCAATACAATTTTCCCCTCCCTTGTGCTCTAAGACCACAGCAGACACCTAACACCTTTCTCTTACAATTGCCAGTCATTAACATATGAAAGGCCCTGACACAACAGGACAGCCGCAGTCCTCACAACGAGCTAAATTTCAACTGTAATATTCACTTCACTTCACAGATTCCTGAACACAGATTCCTAGTCAGCTGACTACATGGTTGTTTGTTTGTTTACTGTTTTGTGTAACCTGAGTTCATTTTTACCCTCATACATCTGACAAACAAGTTAAGTGGGAGTTTATTTCTATATCCTTCCAGATTTGACTCTTTTCATGCAGTGTACTCATATAGATATACAGTATCTCACAAAAGTGAGTACACCCCCTCACATTTTTGTAAATATTTTATTATATCTTTTCATGGGACAACACTGATAAAATGACACTTTGCTACAATGTAAAGTAGTGAGTGTACAGGTTGTATAACAGTGTAAATTTGCTGTCCCCTCAAAATAACTCAACACACAGCCATTAATGTCTAAACCGCTGGCAACAAAAGTGAGTACACCCCTAAGTGAAAATGTCCAAATTGGGCCCAATTAGCCATTTTCCCTCCCCGGTGTCATGTGACTCGTTAGTGTTACAAGGTCTCAGGTGTGAATGGGGAGCAGGTGTGTTAAGTTTGGTGTTATCGCTCTCACACTCTCTCATACTGGTCACTGGAAGTTCAACATGGCACCTCATGGCAAAGAACTCTCTGAGGATCTGAAAAAAAGAATTGTTGCTCTACATAAAGATGGCCTAGGCTATAAGAAGATTGCCAACACCCTGAAACTGAGCTGCAGCACGGTGGCCAAGACCATACAGCGGTTTAACAGGACAGGTTCCACTCAGAACAGGCCTCGCCATGGTCGACCAAAGAAGTTGAGTGCACGTGCTCAGCATCATGTCCAGAGGTTGGCTTTGCAGAATAGACGTATGAGTGCTGCCAGCATTGCTGCAGAGGTTGAAGTGGTGGGGGGTCAGCCTGTCAGTGCTCAGACCATACGCTGCACACTGCATCAAATTGGTCTGCATGGCTGTCGTCCCAGAAGGAAGCGTCTTCTAAAGATGATGCACAAGAAAGCCCACAAACAGTTTGCTGAAGACAAGCAGACTAAGGACATGGATTACTGGAACCATGTCCTGTGGTCTGATGAGACCAAGATAAACTTATTTGGTTCAGATGGTGTCAAGCGTGTGTGGTGGCAACCAGGTGAGGAGTTCAAAGACAAGTGTGTCTTGCCTACAGTCAAGCATGGTGGTGGGAGTGTCATGGTATGGGGCTGCATGACTGCTGCCGGCACTGGGGAGTGTACTGTGACATACTGAAGCAGAGCATGATCCCCTCCCTTCGGAAACTGGGCCTCAGGGCAGTATTCCAACATGATAACAACCCCAAACACACCTCCAAGATGACTACTGCCTTGCTAAAGAAGCTGAGGGTAAAGGTGATGGACTGGCCAAGCATGTCTCCAGACCTAAACCCTATTGAGCATCTGTGGGGCATCCTCAAATGGAAGGTGGAGGAGCGCAAGGTCTCTAACATCCACCAGCTCTGTGATGTCATCATTGGGGAGTGGAAGAGGACTCCAGAGGCAACCTGTGAAGCTCTGGTGAACTCCATACCCAACAGTGTTAAGGCAGTGGTGGAAAATAATGGTGGCCACACAAAATATTGACACTTTGGGCCCAATTTGGACATTTTCACTTGGGGTGCACTTAGGGGTGTTGCCAGCGGTTTAGACATTAATGGCTGTGTGTTGAGTTATTTTTAGGGGACAGCAAATTTACAGTGTTATAAAAGCCGTACACTCACTACTTTACATTGTAGCAAAGTATCATTTCGTCAGTGTTGTCCCATGAAAAGATATAATAAAATATTTACAAAAATGTGAGGGGTGTACTCACTTTTGTGAGATACTGTAACGGATATAACAGGGTGGACAGTAACTTGAGGGACATGTGAAAAACCCTTATAAACATTGATAAAAATGAATCCCAATAAGGAAAAACTCTATAGTTTAGAGAGGACTTAAGAAAAACAACATTAAAAGACTTTTAATGATTATACCTCATATCTCCATCACAAAAACAGAATACACAACCCTAGGGACATTGGAAAACATCTAGTGACTGATGAATCAAAACAGTGTAAAATGTATCAAATTATTTATGTTATTATTATATGTTACTATTTAATGTTTGACATTTGGAAAATGTTAATTATTTTAGTAAGACTTTTAGAAATTATATTGTTTAACATTTTCATGTTAAATACCATGATCTGTTCTGGGGACAGTACATAAGTATATATGTAGCAGTAATAAGTATAGTGTTCCATAAAGTGCCTGATGCAGCTTTATAAAGTGTGCATGTGGTATTGAGTCCTACTATGTTAGGTGTTTGGCTAGCCCAGGTGAGCATTGGGAGGCAGCAGGGTGTTGAGTAATCTGACCGCCTCAGGGAAGAAACTGTTGCAGAGTCTGCTGGTGGTGGCACGGATGCTTCTGCACCTTCTGCCAGATGGCAGGAGGGTGAAGAGTCCATGGGATGAGTGAGACGGGTCGTCCGTAATGCTGGTGCAATGCTCTAGAACCATGGTGGGTCCTGGGACCCACAGGGGTCTATGAGGCATAGACAAGGGGTCCTTGATTTTTTTTAAATTTTATTACATCGGTGGAAATCACACCCCACTATTATTAACGTTATATTTATTATTAAATTCTGTGACTGAACAAATGAACTTAAGTGGGTTTACTCCAAATCTCAGCAACTCAAAAGGCCGATAATGTCAACTGAAGTCTAATGACAATTTTAATAAAATGTGTCAGTGATAAATGCCCAATATATTATTCTACACATGCTAAATATTACACATTTACACAATATTACACATTTACAATACACATTTTAGCCTAATATTTTAAAAAGTTATCGGTTTAAACAATCTATTTAAATAGAATATGTTAATAAAAATAAGTCTATGCTGAGGGGGCCCATTGAATGTTGTATAGTTAAACGGATCCATGGCCGCAAAAACTTTGAGAACCCCTGGACTAGAACTTATTATGAAACTGCATATACAAAATAATTATGCGTCTGTCCCTCTTTGGAAATAACCCTACGATATGAACGTGAACATGAACATATCATATTTTTACGATCAAATATGAATCATGAAAAAAAAACAAAAAAAACCATGAACATTAACATCACATATATTTTTACGATTCAGCCGGGACATTTTGAGGAAATGTTTGGGTATTACACGCGTGCGCAAGACCCGCACCCCTCCCTCTCACTAAGCGTGCTGTGTTGCCCTGTTGCTAAGACAGGGACGCGGCTCTGCACGCGCCTCGCCCTTTGTCACAAGTTAAACCTGTAATCCAATCACCGCAGGCCTCTGTAAGCGTGAGCGAATCAGATCGCCCGTTGTTGGAACGCGGACGGGCTTGCTGTCATGGCAACCACCAAGCTGAGCGTGTTGTGAGAAATGAGTACATGTTGAATACGGGCTGCTCGTAAGTAGCTAACTAACATTTTAAAACACGTATATTCTGTTTTCTTTTCTTCTTCTTCTTCTTCTTCTTCTTCTTCTTCTTCTTCTTCTTCTTCTTCTTTTTTAAAATAAAATAACCGTGTAACAAAACAAAACTTTTCGTTTGAAAAACATTAGCATTATTAACATTATTAACAAGCTAGTGAGGTGCTGACAGAAATGTCTTGGGTAAAGAGTAAGCGGCTAAATGTATCTTAGCTAGCAAGTTTGTTATTATTATTATTATTATTATTATTATTATTATTATTATTATTATTATTATTATTATTATTATTTACTATTTATAGTATCTTACAGAATTTAGTTCTGTGTCGTCTCACGTAGTTAGTGTGTTGTTTTATGTAGCACCATGGTCCTGGAGAATGTTGTTTCGTTTCACTGTGTACTGTACCAGCTGTATATGGTTGAAATGACAATAAAAACCACTTGACTTGACTTGGATAGCTATCTAGAACTCCCAGAGCTGTATTTATAAGTTAGTTGATAAATACACAAATGTGTCATTAACCATGGCCTACCTGTCTGCATCTCCAACAACAGGTCAAGAACAGGTGATGTTCATGATGCTGACCTCTAAAACTCAAGTTTCCCACTCAGCTTTGCAAAGCTTGCCTCTGAAGATGCCAGAAGGATTCAAGACTAAAGTAGTAGCACCAAGAAATCCCAAGCTGGTTAAGCGGGAGGACAAAGCCAGAAAGGTGAGTAAGTAACTATGTGGGTATCTCCAGTGACATGAGCTAAATCATGCCACCCATACATCTGATCTCAACCACAGTAACCAGATGAAATCAGTTGACTCTTTTAGGTTATTTATATATTTATATATTTATTTATTTTATTTTTTAGATTAAAAAAAGGACCAAACAGGTTTGATTTGCATAAAGAGATAAATATGTGCCCACACACATACACACATTGCAGTTGATCATACTTTATTTTCTTTTGCATTTATGATTACACAAGCGTTTACAACCCCAATTCCGAAAAAGTTGGGACAGTATGGGAAATTCTAATAAAAACAAAGAAGAGTGATTTCTAAACGTACTTTGACTTGTATTTAAACAAAAAACTTATAAAAACTATAATAACAAGGTATTTGATGTTTTACCTAATCAACTGCATAGTTTTTTTGAAGATAAACGTTTATTTTGAAATTGATGCATGCAACAAGTTCCAAAAATGGGGCAATTTAGGACTAATAGAGATGTGACAAGTTGAAATAAGAAGGTTATGTGAAACAGGTGAGGCAATCGTCTAATCATAGTATATAAGGAGCCTCCAAAAAGGCCTAGTCCTTCAAGAGCAAGGATGGCTCGAGGCTCGCCAATCTGCCAACAGATGCGTCAGCGAATAATCCAACACTTTGAGAACAACATTCCCCAAAGACAAATTGGTAGGATTTTGGGCATTTCACCTTCTATAGTGCACAATATAATTAAAAGATTCAAGGAATTTGGTCAAATCTCGGTGTGTAAAGGGCAAGGCCAAAAACCACTTCTGAATGCATGTGATCTCCGATCCCTCAGACGTCACTGTCTTAAAAACCGTCATGAGTCTGTAATGGATCTCCTGACATGGGCTCGGGAATACTTTGGTAAACTTTGTCAGTGAACAACATTCGCCGCTGCATCCACAGATGCAAGTGAAGGCTTTAACTATGCAAAGCAGAAGCCATATATCAACACTGTCCAGAAGCGCCACTGACTTCCCTGGGCTTGGCCTCATCTGAGATGGACAGTAACACAGTGGAATCGTGTTTTGTGGCCCGACGAGTCGACATTTCAAATAGTTTTTTGGACAAAACAGCCGTCGTGTTCAACGGCCCAAAGCGTCGGGTCCAAAAGCCAGCGTCTGTCATGGTATGGGGGTGTGTCAGTGCCCATGGCATGGGTAACTTTCACATCTGTGAGGGCACCATTAATGCAGAAAGATATGTAGACATTTTGGAGCAACATATGCTGCCATCCAGAGCAGGACAACGCTAAACTACATTCTGCACAGATAGTTGCGTAAGCAGAGAGTGCAGGTGCTAGCATGGTCTGCCTGCAGTCCTGACCTGTCTCTGATTGAGAATGTGTGGCGCATTATGAAGCACACAATAAGGCAATGAAGGCCCTGTACAGTTGTGTAATGGATGAATGGGGGAAAATTCTGCTTGCTAAACTTAACCAACTGGTGTCTTCAGTGCCCAAACGCTTAATAAGTGTTATTAAAAGAAAAAGTGATGTTACACAGTGGTAAACAGTCGACTGTCCCAACTTTTTTGGAGTGTGTTGCAGTCATCAGATTTGAAATGAATTTATATTTTCAAAAATAAATTAAATTCACAAAATAAAACATCAAATACTGTGTTAATAATGTGTTTTCAATATATTACAGGGTGAATTGAATTTTCAAATGACTTTTTGTTACAACCCCAATTCCAAAAAAGTTGGGACGCTGTGTAAAATGTAAATAAAAACAGAATGCAATGATTTGCAAATCTCATAAACCCATACTTTATTCACAATAGAATATAGAAAACATATCAGATGTTTAAACTGCGGAAATGTACCATTTTAAGGGGGAAATTTTGAATTTGAATTTGATGGTAGCAACACGTCTCAAAAAAGTTGGGACAGGGCCATGTTTGCCACTGTGTATCATCCCCTCTTCTTTTAACAACTGTTCTGTTGTTCTTTTAACAACAGATGGTATGCACCCCTATACCATCAGAGATGCAGGCTTTTGAACTGAGCGCTGATAACAAGCCGGATGGTCCCTCTCCTCTTTAGTCCAGGAGACGCGGCTTCCATGGTTTCCAAAAAGAATTTCAAATTTCGATTCATCTGACCACATTTTAAATGAGCTTTGGCACAGAGAAGATGGCGGTGTTTCTGGGTCATGTTCACATATGGCTTCTTCTTTGCATGATAGAACTTTAACCAGCATTTGTAGATGACACAGCGAACTGTGTTCACAGGCAATGAGTTCTGGAGGTGTCTGGAGTGCTCACTAACACAGATTTAGACAGATTTGTGAACAATATTTGAGAGAAATAGGCATTTTGTGTACATAGAAAAAGTCTTAGATCTTTGAGTTCAGCTCATGAAAAATGGGGGCAAAAACTAAAGTGTTGTGTTTATAATTTTGTTCAGTGTATGTATTCCAATATATGGGATATACTGTCAAGATTGAATAGCTTATTTTTTTATTACGTTTACAGCATTTAGCAGACGTCCTTATCCAGAGTGACTTACAGATGTGCTTGTTCTGCTTGTTCACTTGGTCAGGGACTGAGTACCATTGAGAAAAATTTGTGAAACCAGTCATTTTAAATTATTGGTATTAATTAATGAATAATATAAAACAATCAAGAAAGCAAGCCAACACAAACCCATAAATTAAGACAAATAATACTAATCATTCAATTTTGACAAAAGAAATGTCACTGTATAAATGGAGGACGGCCCATCTGTCTGCGCATAGCCATAAACCGTAAACAAATGCCTCAGCTGATGGAAGATTTAGTGCTCACTTACTATATAATATAATATTAAATATTTTTATTGGCATAGTGAGTCAAAATAATTTCCACTTCTCTCTTTTAGCCTTTACCCTCATTGTTCATTTTGTGCTCCCAGCTGTCTGTAGACTTGAAAGTTTTTGGAGTTGTGTGGGCATCATTACATGCAAATGAGCTGCTTTGCATGTTATAGGTGATTAACATATGTGCCTGAGTACAAAGAAAATCAGTCTTTCTGAAACTTTTGTAAATCTGGTGGAAATTTTTTGGTTTAACTTGGCATACACAAACCTTTACACACAACTTTACTAAAAGATTGATAAATGAGAACCAGTGTTTAGAACACACATACTGTATAAGTAACTGTTTTTAAAAGTGAACCAAAAGTGAACCATATTTCCATTTTATTATTCATTCACGTCCAAATTAAACAATGTTTAATTGTTGCAGCAAATAGTGTTGCAGACTAATATGTACTGTACACTCTGTAGTAATCCAACAATATACCCTGCATGTGCTTCGAACACCACGGAATATATTAACATTACATAGTATTATTGACTAATGTGACTGCACAGCTAACGTTTGCCCTGATGCACTTATAGTAGGTACTGTTTGAAATGATACCAACATGAAGTAATGTATTCAATGGAACTCATTGTGGTTTATGTCATTATAGCTATCTCCATCTGTATATGCACATGAAATGTCTCAGACCACAGAGGAGAGATTTACTAACACATATAAGATGTACCCACCTTGCATTCTGGAGCTTTTAGACACGAGTGAGACCACACACCACAAGGTAAAGCACTAGTGAAACCTAACTAGTAAACTAACCTTTTTAACCGTTCTAATGCTTTCCTGTTGTGAGACTTGGTCGTAAATGTACCTTAAAAATGTACAGAAAGCTTTAGGCTATACTGGATGTTTTGAATGGGCTATTGACTGGGTGTGGTATCAAATAAGTAATATCAAGGGGAAGGGTATGGGGAAATGGAGGTCTTGAAAAATTACCTTTTGTTATTCACATTTCAGTGCTGAGGGGATTTCGGTTTTGTTCCCAGTTTTCTGCTCTAGATGTGGACCAGCCTTTTTTCCAGCCTTACCCGTCTGAGATTGTGTTCCAGAACTACCTGCCCTCTGAGATGTATGAAGTGCCACTGGTGTTACGCAATAATGACAAGGTGACATCAGCAAGGGCTCAGCTCTCTATGTGTCTGCATATACAGTACTATGCCAAAGTTTTAGGGACATGCAAAGAAATGCTGTAGAGCAAAGATGCCTTCAAAATAATGAAATTAAATGTTTGTACATTAAAAAAAAGAGCAGTAAACAGTAGTAAATGAAACAAAGTCAATATTTGGTGTGACAAAAATATAAAAATTTAAATAAAAATAGTAGTCTCCGGTACAATTTGTGCAGTTTTATGAGGAAATTCGCTGGTAAGTTTTATTGAGCATATTGCAGAACCAGCCACAGTTCTTCTGGAGACTTTGACTTTCGCACTTGCTTCTTTTTTTTTTTTTTTTTGCAGCAAAACCCAGCAGCCTTTATTGTGTTTTTTGTTTGAAAAGTGGTCTCTTACGTAATATGCTGTTTTCTTTAATGACATACAAACAGTTTTATGTAACATTTAATTTTGTGCTAAAAAACTAATGTTTGGGAATCTAAAATGTTTTTTTGTACTGACTTGATAATGTTTCATAAAATAAAAAAAAATCTGTAAGTTTGTACTAAAAAAATAGGGTGCCTAAAACTTTTGCACAGTACTGTAAATTTAGAATTAATAATTTCTTCTAAAAGCTTGGGAAAGAGTTATTAGCAGGTGAGATGTATTGTTCTACTGAAAGCCACTATCCCATCTGAAAGTCAGCACCAGAAAAATCCTATGTATGTTGATTTGCATATGTACATCTACATGGCGGTACACTCTGATTTACCCCAAACTGACTTCACTCAGTTACAAAGGAAATAAATTATTAGAAGCATTAATGTAATGCACCTGGAAGAACTTTGGAAACCTACTGAGAGTAACACTGGATGTCTCTTTAGTATAAAAATAAAAAAATAAAAAGCCTCATACAGAAAGATATACACTGACATTATGGGACTAAGTAAGAAGAAGAAGTGCAGTGCATCTTCAGTAACACTGTTCTGTGGACTCTCTCCTCATCATGTAACTAAACCAATTACAGCTCAAGCTGCAGTGGCTGTAGTTATGCCTTTATTGGAATTTTTGCATATGTAACTGCAAATAAAGCTTAATAATATATATGTAGTACCAGTGGGCTGTTTATCATTTTAACAGCACTGCATAGTCCCAAAACCGATCTGAATGCTAAATTCTTTTCCTTTCACAATAAATGTGTGTTGAATATTTTCACACCAAACCACACAGGACAGCAAACACAGATGATAACACAGCTGAGTAAGTGATTACATTTTCCATTCTATTTATACATTTAGCAGATTGCAAATACATCCAATACAATGAAAAATATACTTGGACAATTAAAGCTTAAGGTATAACAATGGCTTCAACTGACAACCTTCTAATTACTACTCCAGAACCTCTTCCAGCTAGTCTGGTTCAAATAATGAGTCAAGAACAAGAAAAACTGTAAACTGTACAGGTCATAAGGACTGGAGCTGAAAATGCCATAAGAATGATATAAATTTAGTAACATTTCAGATGGCATATGCATAACACAAGTACACATTTGTTCATATTTAAGGCTCGTGGCTTGATGTGGGTTCTCTTACTTCTTTCAGATCCCTCGGCTGGTGAAGGTGTTGGAAGATGACTCCCTATATTTCAAAGTGGTGAGCCCAGTAGATGTATGCAACAAAGTGGCCCCGGGCATGGCATCCACTTTTACAGTTCTATTCACCCCACAGGAGAACAAGGTACACTTTACTCAAGCTTATATTTCCAGGTGACTGTGTGAACATGTAATAACACCACATTGAAATTAAGGGAAGAGGAAGCCTGGTTTTAAATAGTTCTTGTAGGAAGGCAGTTAATCACAAAGATGTGCTAACAATTTACTGCTGCTTTTGCTGCTTGCTAATCAAATTCACTGCTCAGTTTTGTGTATCCAGATATCAGAGTGGAACTCACAACTGTAGTAAACTTAAAGAAACTGAATTTGATTGCATTTCAGTATAAATGTCTAGTTAAAGGGAGTAATTGTCATGAGACCTGATACAGAAGCAACTTCTTGGTGTCTTGGTGATTCTGTCTGTTTGCAGAGAATGATTAATATCAATTGTTGTGTTAGAGCTTAACATCTTTTATTATGGCTTAAAGTCCAAGCTTGTTTAAAGGGTTACTGCATTGCAATGCAGTAAGAGGATGGGGCCTGTGAGACATTCTGTTTCTTCTACCACCCACTCTATTCCCATTAGCTGCAATTCTGCAGTCTGTTGTATAGGTGACTAATCTGCTTTTCTATGGCGGCACATTAATACTGATTGTAGCATGGTCCCACTCCAGAGTGAGTCCTCCTGGAGTGAGACACTGCAATCCAATCACTGAAAATTCAAAATTGCTCACTTTCCAACAGGAAATATCCTGGGCTCATATTGATGGCTTATGGTTTGTGGCTCAATGTTATCAGAAAGAGCCAGGGTGTATAATGTTATTTTATTTCATACAGTGCAAGAGCACACCAAAACTAATAGGATTTAGCTTTGACTCAGTTGGAATATGACTTGGTTGGAATATGACTCAGTTGGAAAGTGACTTGGTTGGAATGAAAATTATTGTGAAAGCATGCCCACAGATGACACTAAGGCAATACCCCATAGTAGAGTCTACTGTTAATTTATTCGTTCATTCATCTTCAGTAACCACTTACTTACTTTCCTGGTCAGGGTCATGGTAGGTCCTGAGCCTATTCCAGGAACATTGGGCACCTTGGATGGGACGCCAGTCCATCCCAGGCAAGAGTCTATTATGGTATATGAAGCTACAGATTACAGTAGTCTTCACAGAGCTAACCTGGTTTTAGTATTTTTAACCTGAAACTAATATCTGGACATGTGCCATAAAATTTAAATGATTATGAGAAAGTAAATGATGGTGCCTTATCTTGAACAAAGCTGTCAAAGTTGTGCAGTATATGCAATACATGTGCAATTTTGTAGCCTCAGTTGAAAGACTATTCACATTTTCACTACTTCAAAGACTACTTCACATTTTTGTAAATACTTTATTATATCTTTTCATGGGACAACACTGAAGAAATGACACTTTGCTACAATGTAAAGTAGTGAGTGTACAGCTTGTATAACAGTGTAAATTTGCTGTCCCCTCAAAATAACTCAACGCACAGCCATTAATGTCTAAACCGCTGGCAACAAAAGTGAGTACACCCCTAAGTGAAAATGTCCAAATTGGGCACAAAGTGTCAATATTTTGTGTGGTCACCGTTATTTTCCAGCACTGCCTTAACCCTGTTGGGCATAAAGTTCACCAGAGCTTCACAGGTTGCCACTAGAGTCCTCTTCCACTCCTCCATGACGACATCACAGAGCTGGTGGATGTTAGAGACCTTGCGCTCCTCCACCTTCTGTTTGAGGATGCCCCACAGATGCTCAATAGGGTTTAGGTCTGGAGACATGCTTGAGCAGTCCATCACCTTTACCCTCAGCTTTTTTAGCAAGGCAGTGGTCCTCTTGGAGGTGTGTTTGGGGTCATTATCATGTTGGAATACTGCCCTGCGGCCAAGTTTCCGAAGGGAGGGGATCATGCTCTACTTCAGTATGTCACAGTACATGTTGGCATTCATGGTTCCCTCAATGAACTGTAGCTCCCCAGTGCCGGCAGCACTTATGCAGCCCCAGACCATGACGCTCCCACCACCATGCTTGACTGTAGGCAAGACACACTTGTCTTTGTACTCCTCACCTGGTTGCCGCCACACACGCTTGAGACCATCTGAACCAAATAAGTTTATCTTGGTCTCATCAGACCACAGGACATGGTTCCAGTAATCCATGTCCTTAGTCTGCTTGTCTTCAGCAAACTGTTTGCGGGCTTTCTTGTGCATCATCTTTAGAAGAGGCTTCCTTCTGGGACGACAGCCATGCAGACCAATTTGATGCAGTGTGCGGCGTATGGTCTGAGCACTGACAGGCTGACCCCCCCACCCCTTCAACCTCTGCAGCAATGCTGGTAGCACTCATACGTCTATTCTGCAAAGCCAACCTCTGGATATGATGCTGAGCACGTGCACTCAACTTCTTTGGTCAACCATGGGGAGGCCTGTTCTGAGTGGAACCTGTCCTGTTAAACCGCTGTATAGTCTTGGCCACCGTGCTGCAGCTCAGTTTCAGGGTGTTGGCAATCTTCTTATAGCCTAGGCCATCTTTATGTAGAGCAACAATTCTTTTTTTTCAGATCCTCAGAGAATTCTTTGCCATGAGGTGCCATGTTGAACTTCCAGTGACCAGTATGAGAGAGTGTGAAAGCGATAACACCAAACTTAACACATCTGCTCCCCATTCACACCTGAGACCTTGTAACACTAACGAGTCACTTGACACCGGAAAGGGAAAATGGCTAATTGGGCCCAATTTGGACATTTTCACTTATGGGTGTACTCACTTTTGTTGCCAGCGGTTTAGACATCAATGGCTGTGTGTTGAATTATCTTGAGGGGACAGGAAATTTACACTGTTATACAAGCTGTACACTCACTACTTTACATTGTAGCAAAGTGTCATTTTGTCATTGTTGTCCCATGAAAAGATATAATAAAATATTTACAAAAATGTGAGGAGTGAACTCACTTTTGTGAGATACTGTATGTATGTTTGATGTCATCTTATATAATTAACTCATGTAGCTTAGTTTTTCACTTCCATGTATGGTCTTTTCGATAGGATTATATCCACCGGGTAATCTGTATAACTGAGAGGGAGAAGTTTGAGGTGCCCATCCGGGCAATAGGGCCACGTGCCATCCTGGACTTTCCAGATGAGCTGCACTTTTCTCTGTGTCCTGTCAAGTGTTTATCTCAGAAAACCCTCCTGGTACGCAATATTGGGAAAGGCGAGGCCAAATTTCAGCTCAGCACACAGAAGTAAGCACACATTGTCAAGTGAAACAGTTGTCGTTCAATGCTTTTTATTTGCATTTATGAGTGTGTTTATTTACTTGGTATCTATGTTCTCCCCATAGACCATTTTCTGTAGAACCTTCGGTAGGGACCCTTAGTGTTGGAGAGAGCATGCAGGTGACTGTTGATTTTCTACCCAGAACTACAGGAGACCACAGCCAACAATTGCTTCTCCACTACCACACAGGTTCAGTATTTACATCTGTGTTGCCCTGCCATTAGTTCTGCTCCACTACAATGCATATAACGCTACAATCACACAAGTATGGATTATGGATAGTTTAATATATCAACAGATATAGCCAATACATATTCTTGACAAACACATAATCAATTAAACATTTCAAATAACATTGATTTATTTATAAATATATAATAAATAAATCATTCATAAATATACACACCCATTATTAAAGTTCTATTTTAGAACAAACTAACTGTGACAAGGATGCTGGACCCAGAAGCAGAACACAGACACAAGTGCAGAAGGTTTAATGGGTTATATTGAAGGTTGGAGAGGACAGGAATATGTGGGAAAAGAGTGTGTCTCAGTGCATCTGTCGAGGCTGGGATTCGAACTTGGGTCGGTGAGTTGAACGCTCAGTCTGTGAACCACATGGAAAGCGATGCAGGGCTGGGCATAGCGGAAGGCAGGCAAGCAGGCTGGGTGAGACTTGATACTGGAACACAGGGAAAACAACAGGGTAAGCAAACAAACAAACACTGGGCAACAAAGAACTGAACAAAAACACAAGAAGGCCTATCGTGTTACTGCACTGGAAGCCAGAATGATCTGGTGATGAATGGCTTCAGGACCAGGGTTTAAATACTCTGGCATCTGATGAGGAGATGGGAAGCAGGTGTGCTTGCTTCAGGAAGAGGTGCGAAGTGGAGTGGGAAAACATAGGAGCCTAGCCCGGCCAATGGCAGCAGCCCCCTCTTAATGGAAGCCTCTGGGCTACCCGCTAGGTTTGTCTGGATGGGCCCGATGGAAATCTCAGATGAGAGAGGGGTCCAGGATGAAGGATCGGGGTATGCAGGGTGGAACAGGCCTCTCTCCATATCTTGTGGCAATGGTGAATGTGGGCTTGCACAGAGGGAACTGCAATGTTGTTCTCCTGGATAGGGAGTTAATGAGGCTGATAACCCAGAGAACACTCGAAGGGGGACATACCAGCGGCAGTTCCTTAGAGGCAAATTAATGGGAGAGGGCATCAGGTTTGACATTCTTGAACCTGGGGTGGTATGTGTAGGCTAGGACAGGTGATTCTCTAGCAACCATTGCAGGACCTGATGGACATGGAGGATGTGCTCAGTGGGGGTGCAAGAAAAGATCAAGATGTTGTCCAGGTACACAAAAACAAAGTGGTTCAGGAAATCTGAGGACATCTTTCACCAGGGCCTGGAACACCATTGAAGCATTGGTGAGGCCAAAGGGCATGACCAAGTACTCGAAGTGGCCCAGGAGGATGTTAAATGCCATCTTCCACTCATCCTCCTCTCTGATTCTGACCAGGTGGTATGTGTTCCGCGGGTCCAACTTGATTAAGCTGGTGGTCCCATGAAGTGGCTCAAGTTGAGAAGAGGTAGGGGATACTTATTTTTAACAGTGATGCTGTTCAAGCTCCAGAAATCAACACAAGGACAGAGGGAGTGGTCTTTCTTGGCCACAAGAAAGAAGCCAGCACCCATGGGGAAGAGGAGGGTCAGATAATGCCGGCAGCTAGGGAGTCATCGATGTACTTCTCCATGGCCTCGCTTTCTGGGTGGGACAGGTTATATAGCTGACTGGATGGCAGGGTGGCCCCAGGGAGCAGTTCTATTGTGCACTCATACGGGCAGTGAGGTGGTAAGGAGAGGGCCTGGTCCTTGCTAAAAACCTCTCCCAGGTCATGGTACTCAGGAGGCTCGACCGAGAGGTTGGAGGGGTAAAGGCCAGGGGAGAAACTGACACCACAGTGGCTGAAGGGCCGATCACAGGCAGGATGAATGACAAAAGGAACTCCACTTGGCTATCTTCCCTGCCGACCAATCTATGTGGAGGTTGTGCCCGAGAGGACCAGGAGCAAGGGGTAGGTGTGGTGGGTTATACAATCCAAGAATCTACCATCCAGGACATTAACAGTGATGGGAGAATCCAGCTGTTTGACAGGGACACTGGACTGGGAAGCCAGCTCCACACTCACTGGGGGATCTGGACAAGGGAGATCTGGCACACCATGGTGCGGCTGTTCTCGGCGAGTTCATGGAACAGCTGGTCATGCTGGCCAAGGAGAGCACCATGGCTTGACTGAGCTGAGTGCAGGGAATCTGGTTTTGCTGGGCCATGTTGGCTGGATTGTTCTGTGATAACCAATGAGGATGCTGGATCCAGAAGCAGAACACAGACACAAGATCAGAAGGTTAAACAGGTTTTATTGAAGGTTGGAGAGAGTAGGAATGTGTGGGAAAGGAGCATGGATCGGTGTGTCTGTCAAAGCCAGGATTCGAACTTGCATCACCAGTGTGAGAGTCGAATGCTTAGTCTGTGAATCACAGGGAATGCAAAGCAGGGCTGGGCTTAGTGGAATGCAGGCAAGCAGGCCGGCACTAACATTATTAAATGAAGTAGGACTGAACTGATTGAACTGACTGAACTGGTACAGGCTATTTTTAATGGACTGCTTAATGAAAAGAAAAGCTATTCAAAGAGAACATTTCCTTGTTGTGTTTCTTTCTGATGTTTTCTCTCACTGTGATGTTAGCAGTTCTGAGACACTGGTTGTATGCATTAAAATACAACCTTTATAAATGGCACTTAAGGGTTTAAAAGTTGATAAGATTTAGCTGATGGTGCAAGAGCTCTAGGCACAAAGCACTGCTTATGATCCAAATTATGATTCTTCTTTAAAAAGAATCTTTGTCTTTGTCTTTGTTTGTGCACTTGCATGTGTATTTGTGTATATATGGACATTTGATGTGTCTGTGCCTATGAACATTCAGCATACATGTATTTGCAAAACATGGACGTTCGTGCGTGTGTGTGTGTGTGTGTGTGTGTGTGTGTGTGTGTGTGTGTTGGTTCACATGCTCTGCTGAATGTGTTTGAGCTGTCACAGTGCATGAACAGGTCTTCTGAAGGCTAGAGCTGTTAACATTTCATAATGGCCACATTTCTGAAACCACCACTTTGAGCCCATTAGGCGAGTATAATTTTTAATTTAGCACCTTGTGGTATCTCCTAATTTTATCTTTCACATTAAGCTGCCATTGCAGGGCTTCCCCAACATCACATAGAGTATGTCTGGATCTGTGCACTTACTTTAGATATAACACAGTTGTGATCTGCTTCATTACCCAACTTAGCTGTAGCTTTAACAAAATAACTGACCCGCTGTCAGGAGGACAGGACAACTATAATTACTTTTGTTTATAGTATATACAAGAGCAATGAATAAAAACAAAAACAGGCAGTATTCAATTTTTAAGGGTCTGCATGATTGGTTTTGTAATTGCATTGCTTGTAAACAGTATTGCACAAGGGCACACCATAGTCTTTAGGACAAACTAGCTAGTAGAAGTTCCATAATCATCTAATGCCTTATTTGGATTCCACATCTTACCAACTGTGCAGTGAGCTTACAGAGGATGACTTTGCAGTCTTTCTGGAAGCTATGTCTTCTAAATTGCTAATATCTAGCTGTTATAGGGATAAGAGACTAGAGACTAGCATGGCCAGGGATGAGGTAGTTGATCCATTGTACATTTCTGGATACTTCCTGACTGCTTTGTTTCTGCTTTGCTCCACTACAATTCATATAACACTACAATCACACAAGTATGGATTATGGATAGTTTAATATATCAACAGATATAGCCAATACATATTCTTGACAAACACATAATCAGTTAAACAATTCAAATAACATTGATTTATTTATAAATATATAATAAATAAATCATTCATAAATATGCACATCCATTATTAAAGTTCTATTTTAGAACAAACTAACTGTGACAAGGATGCTGGACCCAGAAGCAGAACACAGACACAGGTGCAGAAGGTTTAATGGGTTATATTGAAGGTTGGAGAGGACAGGAATATGTGGGAAAAGAGTGTGTCTCAGTGCATCTGTCGAGGCTGGGATTCGAACTTGGGTCGGTGAGTTGAATGCTCAGTCTGTGAACCACATGGAAAGCGATGCAGGGCTGGGCATAGCGGAAGGCAGGCAAGCAGGCTGGGTGAGACTTGGTACTGGAACACAGGGAAAACCTGCTAGGTTTGTCTGGATGGGCCCGATGGAAATCTCAGATGAGAGAGGGGTCCAGGATGAAGGATTGGGGTATGCAGGGTGTAACAGGCCTCTCTCCATATCTTGTGGCAATGGCGAATGTGGGCTTGCAAGAGGGAACTGCAATGTTGTTCTCCTGGATAGGGAGTAAAGGAGGCTGATATCCCAGAGAACACTTGAAGGGGGACATACCAGCAGCAGTTCCTTAGAGGCAAATTAATGGGAGATGGCATCAGGTTTGATATTCTTGAACCTGGGGTGGTATGTGTAGGCTAGGACAGGTGATTCTCTAGCAACCATTGCAGGACCTTATGGACATGGAGGATGTGCTCAGTGGGGTTGCAAGAAAAGATCAAGATGTTGTCCAGGTACACAAAAACAAAGTGGTTCAGGAAATCTGAGGACATCTTTCACCAGGGCCTGGAACACCGTTGAAGCATTGGTGAGGCCAAAGGGCATGACCAAGTACTCGAAGTGGCCCAGGAGGATGTTAAATGCCATCTTCCACTCATCCTCCTCTCTGATTCTGACCAGGTGGTATGTGTTCCGCGGGTCCAACTTGATTAAGCTGGTGGTCCCATGAAGTGGCTCAAGTTGAGAAGAGGCAGGGGATACTTATTTTTAACAGTGATGCTGTTCAAGCTCCAGTAATCAACACAAGGACAGAGGGAGTGGTCTTTCTTGGCCACAAGAAAGAAGCCAGCACCCATGGGGAAGAGGAGGGTCAGATAATGCCGGCAGCTAGGGAGTCATTGATGTACTTCTCCATGGCCTCGCTTTCTGGGTGGGATAGGTTATATAGCTGACTGGATGGCAGGGTGGCCCCAGGGAGCAGTTCTATTGTGCACTCATACGGGCAGTGAGGTGGTAAGGAGAGGGCCTGGTCCTTGCTAAAAACCTCTCCCAGGTCATGGTACTCAGGAGGCACGACCGAGAGGTTGGAGGGGCCAAGGCCAGGGGAGAAACTGACACCACAGTGGCTGAAGGGCCGATCACAGGCAGGATGAGTGACAAAAGGAACTCCACTTGGCTATCTTCCCTGCCGACCAATCTATGTGGGGGTTGTGCCCGAGAGGACCAGGAGCAAGGGGTTGGTGTGGTGGGTTATACAATCCAAGAATCTACCATCCAGGGCATTAACAGTGATGGGAGAATACAGCTGTTTGACAGGGACACTGGACTGGGAAGCCAGCTCCACACTCACTGGGGGATCTGGCACACCATGGTGTGGCTGTTCTCGGCGAGTTCATGGAACAGCTGGTCATGCTGGCCAAGGAGAGTACCATGGCTTGACAGAGCTGAGTACAGGGAATCTGGTTCTGCTGGGCCATGTTGGCTGGATTGTTCTGTGATAACCAATGAGGATGCTGGATCCAGAAGCAGAACACAGACACAAGAGCAGAAGGTTAAACAGGTTTTTTTGAAGGTTGGAGTAGGAGTGTGTGGGAAAGGAGCATGGATTGGTGCGTCTGTCAAAGCCGGGATTCGAACTTGCATCACCAGTGTGAGAGTCGAATGCTTAGTCTGTGACTCACAGGGAAGGCAAAGCAGGGCTGGGCTTAGTGGAATGTAGGCCGGCACTAACATTATTAAATGAAGTAGGACTGAACTGATTGAACTGACTGAACTGGTACAGGCTGATTTTAATGGACTGCTTAATGAAAAGAAAAGCTGTTCAAAGAGAACATTTCCTTGTTGTGTTTCTTTCTGATGTTTTCTCTCACTGTGATGTTAGCAGTTCTGAGACACCAGTTGTATGCATTAAAATACAACCTTTGTAAATGGCACTTAAGGGTTTAAAAGTTGATAAGATTTAGCTGATGGTGCAAGAGCTCTAGGCACAAAGCACTGCTTATGATCCAAATTATGATTCTTCTTTAAAAAGAATCTTTGTCTTTGTCTTTGTTTGTGCACTTGCATGTGTATTTGTGTATATATGGACATTTGATGTGTTTGTGCCTATGAACATTCAGCATACATGTATTTACAAAACATGGATGTGTGTGTGTGTGTGTGTGTGTGTTCACATGCTCTGCTGAATGTGTTTGAGCTGTCGCAGTGCATGAACAGGTCTTCTGAAGGCTAGAGCTATTAACATTTCATAATGCCCACATTTCTGAAACCACCACTTTGAGCCCATTAGGCGAGTATAATTTTTAATTTAGCACCTTATGGTATCTCCTCATTTTATCTTTCACATTAAGCTGTCATTGCAGGGCTTCCCCAACATCACACAGAGTATGTCTGGATCTGTGCACTTACTTTAGATATAACACAGTTGTGATCTGCTTTATTACCCGACTTAGCTGTAGCTTTAACAAAATAACTGACCCGCTGTCAGGAGGACAGGACAACTATAATTACTTTTGTTTATAGTATATACAAGAGCAATGAATAAAAACAAAAACAGGCAGTATTCAATTTTTAAGGGTCTGCATGATTGGTTTTGTAATTGCATTGCTTGTAAACAGTATTGCATAAGGGCACACCATAGTCTTTAGGACAAACTAGCTAGTAGAAGTTCCATAATCATCTAATGCCTTATTTGGATTCCACATCTTACCAACTGTGCAGTGAGCTTAAAGAGGATGACTTTGCAGTCTTTCTGGAAGCTATGTCTTCTAAATTGCTAATATCTAGCTGTTATAGAGATAAGAGACTAGAGACTAGCATGGCCAGGGATGAGGTAGTTGATCCATTGTACATTTCTGGATGCTTCCTGACTGCTTTGTTTCTCATTTGCTTGCTTGGTGCATTGAAATATGTATGAGAAACAGAGATGCACTATGTCTCTTTATGCACCATTGCTCTTCATATCAGCACCAGTGAGTCTGGACTGTGTCTACTCTTCTTACAGTGAGAGTTCTTTCACATCTCAAGGGAAACTTCAGCACCCCTCCCTCATCCCCTTACCACCACCCCAACTTCCCAACCTCTCAATAACAGTGTAATGTTTGTTTTTTTCAAAACTGATGCTATAAATAAAAGGATGCATATTTCCAACTTTGCTATGACAAATAGTTTCTTGTATTCAAAGTAACATGCATATCTCATTCTGTGAATTTTTTTGATTATGAATTAGGTCTGGGGTGTTACTGACAGCTCCTTTGCCACTAATGCTGTTCACAGGATAGTGAAATCTCATTACAGTGTTTGGGGACGAGATGGCTAAGGGACCTACAAATCAGTAGCGGATAAATGTCAAGTCTTAGACAGGGATAACTAATGAAAGAAAACAGCTGCCTAGTCACAAACAAAAACCTTTTGTGAGTTTTCACACATTAAACCAAAAACAAATAAACAAAAACATGGGTCATAGGGCTACTACCATAATGTCGTCCTCAAACAGGATAATCACTACCAAATACTTACACTATTAAAGGTCTTCCTACTCTTCTTGAGGTGCTGCACTGTACAAAATCCACCAAATTGCACCAAATGTTTTTGTTACTTACTGTATGTGTAAATTCTTCATGGGCCATTTAAAAGATTCACAATTGAAAATAGTAACTAGGCTAATTTCTTTGTCAGAATTGTAGATCACTTTGCAGTAAGTAGTATTACTGGTACAACACTCATATACTGTTTTGATATATTTAGACCAGTGTTTAGAACATACACATATATCTTTCCAGAAAACTCGGGCCACAGATTTTTAAATGTACCCCTTTCATGTTTTAATATCAACTTTTATTAATACCAGCTTCATTTTTTACCCTTACCCATCTCTAAATGTGGAACTTTTTTCACATTTATTTACTATGGGAAAATCTGTCTTTTCTTTTCTTTCTTTCTTAAAATAAACAAACAAACAAACAAACAAACAAACAAACAAACAAATAAATAGCCAAAAGTTTCCTTTGTTTTTGAGGTTAAGGTTAGTGTTAGGTTTAGGTGTAGGCATAGAATTAATTAGCTGCATTAATATTTATGTCAGTGGAAGGTCCTCACAAGGTATGACAAATGTTTTTGTGTGTGTGTGTGTGTGTGTGTGTGTGTGTGTGTGTGTGTGTGTGTGTGTGTGTGTGTGTGTGTGTGTGTGCTGTCTGTTATTTGCCTATGTCAGCTCTGTGCTGACAGTGTTAATGATGTTAAGTCTTATTTTTCCAAGACCCCACCTTTTCTATGTCTTTTTCCCCAAAGCATTTTCCTCTATCTTAGCAGTTGAACATCACTGCAAATATTTATTTATTTATTTTTTAATTGAGACCAAAATGTTGTCTCTTCCCTTTTTGAGGATCTGTGGTTTTATATCAGAGTATTATCAGACAAATAATGTGGTCTCTTTGCTGTGATTAGTTGGTCATTGAAACAGGTTTTGTCTCTGAAAGAAATTACAATAACAGCTGTGTAAATGTGAATAATTAGGTGCTCTGTATGCTGTTTGAACAGCTATTATTATTATTAAAGAGCGGGAAAAACAGGCACACAAGGGTGAGGTTACATTGCAATTGATACTAAACCATCCCCAGTGGGTGTCAAGTGATCATCTTCCAGGCCTCAGGTGACCTGCCTGTTTGTTTCTAGGCCTGTATAGAAAACAGCCATGAGAAAGAACCATGGTGATTTGAAGAAAGCCTGCAACACTCATACAAATGCAATAATTTGTGAAATACCAAAAACATGCACTGTATATTTTCTGCAGAGCTCATAATTTTTGTATGTTGGAAAAGAATTTGGACAGTGTAAAAACACCGTTTAGAATCACTGTGGGGTTCTCAGTTTACAGTAAATCAGTTCACAGTACAGTAAATTTTTACTGTAGTTTTCTTGTACAGGTGCCTCTGAGTATCAGTATGTTGAGTGCTAGAACGCTTGACTTCTGCTGAAGGATACAGTTTACCTGACTGTGGAAAAATATAAAAACAAAACGAAACAAAACCAATTACACTATGTACACTATATTAGCTCTCTGGGGGACTTCAAGGAGACATTTTTAGTGCTCGTTTCTGATGAATCATTTGACCTGCTATGTCAGTACAAACTAAAACCAAACCCTGTGTTTTTTTATTTGAATACTCTCCACTTTGTGTGCTAGGCTGTGTGTGTTTTCAGTCATTGTTTTTCTAGGTCAGGATATCTGGTCAAGCATGAAGCTGCTGCTTTGAATGTAGCCAAATGAACAAAAATCAGTCAAAATGCTGGAATAATTTACATACTCTGCTCCTGACTTGGGCCCTTGTTTTGAATTGCATTTAAAAAAAAAAATGTTGTTGGTTGTTGTGGAGTCATGTGACTGTATGCCCCTGGAGAGCACTTGTTTAAATAGACAATTAAGTGCCAACTCAGCAGTCCAACAGTGCCACCTTGGTGTCCATTCCAATTACCAAAAGTAATTAAAAACTGTACTTGTCCTCAGCTTAATCTTTTATCCCTTCAAAACACAATTAGTACCTTAATACTAATCAACAAAAACTCCAGTGACTCCAGTGTATATTTGCTTAGTTCACTGTGGATAATTCAAGAGGTGAATAATAATCCAAAGTGATCTATTTTTGTTCTTATAGGGGAAGACATTTACATCAGTTTGTATGGAGCCTCCACAGATATCAACGTGAGGCTGGATAAGAACTCACTGTGGGTGGAGAAGACATATATCACCATGGCTAACCAGCGTACAGTGGCTATCCTGAACAGAAGTGACTCCATAGTGCATTTCCAGTGGAAGAGCTTTGCCACTGAGGTGGAGGAGGAACAGCACAGACTAAGGTCTAATTAGTTTGACTAAAGCAGATTCTCAGAAGTCCAGAGTTTTCTTTCTGTCAGTTTAAGTTAACCCCTTAAATTCCCAGATTATAATTCAAATCAACAAAGCATCTTATGTTGATTATGTTCATTACACTATACAGTCATACAGAGAAAAGACAAAACATATTAAATGTTTAGAAAGAATATATCAATTTTGGTAGGATCATATTGTTAGATTAGCATAGGCCAGTCTTTATGATTATAGCGGCAGTTCTTAGGAAGTATGAGTTTATGTTATACTTCCTTTGTCTGTTTATACCTGATCCTTCTTCAGAGGATAATCTTATCTGGATAAGTCTTTAGGGTATCCAGGTGAGCTCAAAGTCCACAGCAGCAGTGTGTGGGTTATAAGTGCAAGAAATCTCCAGATTATTCAGTTCTTCCTAAAGAAAATTATTCAGTGAGTGTGCAATAAATGTGCTTTGGATTATTCAGTAACTACAGTGAAATGAATATGAAAGGCATGCATTTACAAGTGTGAACAATGGAAGTCTGGACCCACCAATAGGTCCTGGGATTTAAGGGTTTGTGGATTGACTTATCCTAAAATATCTTACACTGTCTTGTTAAATTTTAATCATATCTATCAGAATGCTGCCCCACTTAAAGGGGCTGAGATGCTCTCCCTTACAGAAGCAATCATGAATATCAAGGATCTTGTATTTTAATCTGACCGTCTCCCTCTTTCTTCTGCTTTCTATCTCCCTCCTTTTCTTTTTCTATCTAGGTTCTTTTCTGAGCTGCAGCAGGAGGAGGATGATGAGATGGAACAGTTTTTGACAGAGTGTGGCGCTGACCCCACTCTCCGAGACCGCCTCTCAGTGCTCTCACGCACCTTCCAGCACAGACGCAAGCAGCTTCATCAGGACAGCCTGCCTTTCAGTGACCAACACATCATCATAGAGCCACAGGTGTCTAATGGACACACACACACACACACACACACACACACACACACACACACACACACACACACACACACACACACACACACACACACACACACACACACACACACACACACAAGTTGAAGAAATTCACAAAATCTTCACCTGAATAAATATAAAAATAGAATTGAATTAAACTAGAAAAGAACTGTTGTGTATTAATGTATGTAGATATCATAAACATAAACATTGCTAAATGTCTTCTTATACTTTAAACACAAATATAAAATGTTATTATATATTTAATAAAACATTGCAATAACTCAACTTATCAATTTAAAAACATTCTACATTTATTAATATCTGTAGTGTCTAATTAACCCTGTACCATTTTACAGACCTACATAACAAGCCTGACCTGCTTTTTCTATTGGTACAAGTTTCCATAAATATATAGACAATTACATGAATACTTTGTGGCTTATTTAGATATAACAATAAATCCTATGATGCTATTTAAAAATGTGGAAAGTCAGGGTTTAGAACTAAAGGGTATGACAACATCTAAGCTTGTGGATGATGTGCAATATAAATCAAAAACATACATTAAACATATTAGAAAAATGTATTACCCACAGAAACACTGAATACATCTGAATATTAAATACAAAGGAACAGTGACTGACCTTAATACTCTAATAAGGGCTAATAACTGCTATAATACTGTAATAAATGTTTCGAGTTCTATACAGTATACCCATAGAGTTAGTGAGGTACCAATCAAATGTTTTAAAGAGTATGTATGATCTATGCTGCATTTAAGAGAGGTTAACTGCATCGTTCAATCAAGTTGTAGTCGGGGATTTTTGGCAGAGGTTAGCTGAAGAATCTACTTTCAACTCAAACAAAATTAAAATTAAAATTCAAACAAATACAGCTAACTCCTCCCCTCAGTATTCCTTCTAAAGCCACGCCCCCAAAACAAATGCACATGTGCTGCCTAGACTAGTACACCTGAATGCGAATGCCTGAGGGGTGGCTTACTGATCTGACAGGCAAATAGAGATTTCTCCTTGTACTGATTGGTTGGATCAACAACATTTTGGCTATTGTTTACAGGGCCTGATTCCATAATTATTTGTTTATTTATTTATTTTTAATGACAGCTGCCAGAATGTGAGGGGATCTAAATGTTAAGTACCTCAGTGCATATCTCCAAATACTGTTGTACTCTGGTGTGTGGAGAGAACACAAGAATTGCCTGCCTTTTTAGCAAAACTAATTATTGTTATGCAATCTGGTGTGTATATTGCATATATCACTTTTTTTTCATTCCTCCTCATAAAGAAAATGTTGCAGTAAAAAAAAAACACAGCAGCTAATATAATCTACCTTTTAACAAGAGTTAAAACATAGCAAAAAACTCTGTTTTTTGTTGTCGCATGGTTCCGCATTGCTCCTATTTTACTGAGTGTTTCTGCTGGAGTAATTCTGTCATGTTGCCACATTTACACATCACATTGTCTAATGTCGCACCCTTAAAACTATTTCACAATTAAACTAGTTATGTTTAACTTGCAACATCATCACCTTGATTTGCAATGAGCTTAAGCACACTAGCTGGTATAAAGCTTATTTTTTTGCATTGTATTTCCTTAATTTGGCATTGTCAGCAGATGAAAAATAGGATCCATCATTTGACACTTGTCCTCCTATAGAGAAACCTAACCATCATTTTATGCACAAATAGTCACTTCATAGCTTCAAAATAGCACATATCAAAATATGTTTTATATGTACAGATAATATTATAAACCTGTGACTGGTAGGAATATGACATAATTTTTATAGAAGTTCCTTTGTTTGATCAGAATAGCAAGAACTGTTATTAATCATCAGCACACTGGTCTACGGGACATCCCTTATGCATTCTTGATATCTACTACCGTTCAGGAACTGTCCTCTTTTAGCTATATTACATACCAGTGAAATACCACAAATCTGTGGCATCGCTCAAATGCATATACACATACGCACACACACACACGCACACACACACACACACACACACACACACACACACACACACACACACACACACACACACACACAATAGGATCATTACACATTTGTTTAATGAACTTACATTATTAAACATTTAGAGTACTGATAGAACCCAACAGATCCCTGGTTTAACTCAACTCTTATCTATTTAGGCTAATAATCACTTCAATAATCCATTCAACAGATTCAACGATGACAGTTGCCACACCTGCAGTATTTTTTTTTTTTTATGAGAGAGAAGTGCTGATTTGCAGGCTAGTAATTTTTATCCATTTAGGTTTTTTTTTTGTTTTGTTTTGTTTTTTTTAAATGCAGATTCATCTACATCTTTACTATAAATGCAGAGGGATGTGTTCCTCTTTTGTCAGTTTGAAAAAAAATATTGTTTTCCTCAACTGAAAAAAACCCCCAAAACATTTAACTACCACAGGGCAGCCTTGTTAGCAAACTTCTCTGTGTTATAGTTCTGAATATCTGTGATGTGATTCCCCAGTGAATTCTACAGTGAATTGCTCTCGTAGCATAAATCTTACCGTACACCATAACCTGTAACTGAAGACAGACAATGGTTTTTAAATGTAGATTTGTAAGTCTCTGTTGTGGAAACTACTGAGCTTACATTTTACAATACTTTTTTATTCAATTTATAGTCATTACTATTTACATGATATATTCAATATACTCAAAAATTATTGCAACATCATTTACATGCAATATTATTGGTTTAATTAGACTTTTTCCTTGTTAATGTAAAGTGTTTTTATTTGTTGGAAGAATTTTGCTGCCGTGGTTTGGGTCCACTTGTCCCCTTAGGGGAAAGAGTCAGTGCAAATACAAAGTTATTGTGACTGATCACCTTTATCCAATGATGAAAATTTTTTATCCTGATGGGAGTACAGCCCCATTCACAGGGCAGGAGGGCTCACTAAATGCTACGAACTGTACGGAAGGGCTGGATGCAAGTGCTGGGGAAACAGTCACTTTACTGGGGAAGTAACCAAAAGAAACAGAACAGTCACAAAATTAGGAACAACCAAAACTATTGGGACATATACAAAACGGGGAAGGAAATCAACATAAAGGCAGGGCATAAATCCACAGAATCTCAAGGCATAAATCCACAGAATCTCAAGGCATAAATCCACAGAATATCGAGGCGTAAATCCACAGAATCTCAAGGCATAAATCCACAGAAGATCGAGGCAAAAATTCACAGAATATCGAGGCTTAAATCCACAGAAGATCGAGGCGTAAATTTACAGAATATCGAGGCTTAAATTCACAGAAGATCGAGGCATAAATTCCACAAAATCGTGAGGCAAGTCCAAACGCAGGGAACCGTTCATTCATCAAATTCAATTTAGTTCATACAATTCAATCAATACTCCGCGTCGAGGCAGAGAAACAAAAGGGTTTATATTACATAAACGAAACAAGGGAAAACAAAAAACACCTGAAACTAATGATGAAACGTAAAACAGAGAACCAATGAGCAAACAGGGGCGGAGACATGACGTGAACCAAAAACAAAGGACCAATAAACACACAGGGGCGGAGACGTAACGTAAACCAAAACAAAGAAGCACATGGTGAAGAAAACAAAACGAGAGTCTGTGAATAGGGGAAAGTCCAACCAAGTTTATGAATGAAAATGAGCCAGTTTTAGCTTTAGCGAGCAGCGCGAAGAGGAAGACCCTAACACTAAATCGTTTTATAAGTATGAACATGATCTAGATCATGTTAGACACACCAGTTGAGGGAACATCTTTTAGATATTTAAACATACAAAAAATTATGTATAATATTTTAAATTTGTATGTTTATGTGTGCAGTTTGTACCACAGATTTGCATATGGAATATAACTGAAAAGAGGAAATTGTTGTCAGACAGACACAAACAATAGGCTTATTACACAGAATGGGTCATATTTTAGGGTTGCTGACTTAAGTACATAATACCCACAAATACACAAAGAAAGTTTTACTTATTCAGACTTGGCTTATGCAGGTGATTTTCTGGGTGGCCCATTCACCTGTAGTTCATGCCTCTGAGGTTAACAGTTTTTTCTTGATTAGAGGTGTTTTTGTTTCGATATATCGTCCAAGCCACAACGTTTAAACACAAGCACTTGCCTTTAATCCTGAGAAATCAGTGGATAGAAATGAAGAAGCAGATGCTGTTTTTTGTTTTCATCCATTCATTCATTTATTCTTCCACTCATTTGTTCAGACTTTCATTCATTCAGTAACTGATTTATCCGATCTCGGGAACACTGGAAACAAGGCAGGAGCACACAATGGATAGGTGTATTTTTCACTCTCAACTGCAATACGATGTAACATAAAATCAAGAGACAATTTAATAATATATAAGTAATAAAAAGACTAATGTGATTATACAGTATATACATGGGAAGATGGCAAGAATTCAAATAAATATCTAACTTGAGACTAGTAGGCTATATTGCTAATAGATTTGAGTAGCCAAAGTTGTACGTAATTAGGACTTAAACTGTATGAAAAGCTTAGTTTGGATCATCATTGGAGGCTGGGCTGTCTTTCTTTTTGGTTGACAACTGACTGTAGTACATGACTGTAGACTCACTAAACTAAAATATCAGCACTACATACAGCCTATATACTGTATGTCTTCTCTTCATTTTTCATGTTAGTGAAACTCTCATATCAGTGGCCATGTGCACTACATGGCCAAAGGTTTGTTGACACCTGACCATCACACCCATATGTGGGACTTCTCCAAACTGTTGCCACAAATTTGGAAGCACACGGTTGTCTAGAATGTAGTTTTAAGATTCCCTTCACTGGAACTAAGGGGCCCAAACTAGTTCCAGCATGGCAATGCTCCTGTGCACAGAGTGAGGTCCATGAAGACATAGTTTGCCAAGGTTGAAATGGAAGAACTCGAGTGGCCTGCACAGAGCCCTGACCTCAACACCACAAAACTCCTTTGTGATGAATTGGATTACCGACTGCGCCTCAGGCCTCCTCACTCAACATCAGTGCCTGACCTCACTAAAGTTCTTGTGTATGAATGATTACAAATCCCCACAGTCACATTCCAAAATCTAGTGGAAAGCCTTTCCAGAAAAGTGGAGGTTATTATAACAGCAAACCTGACCCACAAACCTTTGGCCATATTTGTTGCACAGACCAGCCTGAAGCCTGGGATGTCCATACTGTATATTGTAACCATATACACTCACCATCCACTTTATTAGGAACACTTGTACACCTGCAAATGCCAATATAGGTCAAGAGCTTTGGGTAATGTTCACATCAAACATCAGAATGAAGAAAAAGTGTCATCTCTGTGACTTTGATTGATGCATGGAATTTGGTACCAGATGGGCTGGTTTGAGTATACTTCAGAAACTACTGGCTTCCTGGGAATTTTACACACAATAGTCTCTAGAGTTTAAACAGAATGGTCTTGAAAAACAATTCGGTGCGAAAAAAGCATCCTGTCAGCAGAGGGTCTACAGGCTGAAATGACTTGGTGATGAGAGAGATCAGAGGAGAATGGCCAGACTGGTTTGAGCTCAAAGGAAGTCTACAGTGGAGGAAAAAAGTATTTGATCCCCTGCTGATTTTGTACGTTTGCCCACAGAAAAAGAAACGATCAGTCTATAATTTTAATGGTAGGTGTATTTTAACAGTGAAAGACAGAATAACAACAAAAAAAATCCAGAAAAATGCATTCAAAAAAGTTATAAATTGATTTGCAGTTTAATGAGGGAAATAAGTATTTGACCCCTTCGACTTAGTACTTGGTGGCAAAACCCTTGTTGGCAATCACAGAGGTCAGACGTTTCTTGTAGTTGGCCACCATGTTTGCACACATCTCAGGAGGGATTTTGTCCCACTCCTCTTTGCAGATCCTCTCCAAGTCATTAAGGTCATTTTCAATGCCCTGGCTGAGGGAAGGAGGTTCTCACCCAAGATTTGATGGTACATGGCCCCATCCATCGTCCCTTTGATGCGGTGCAGTTGTCCTGTCCCCTTAGCAGAAAAACACCCCCAAAGCATAATGTTCCCACCTCCATGTTTGATGGTGGGGATGGTGTTATGACTTGGGGTCATAGGCAGCATTCCTCCTCCTCCAAACACGGCGAGTTGAGTTGATGCCAAAGGGCTCGATTTTGGTCTCATCTGACCACAACACTTTCACCCAGTTCTCCTCTGAATCATTCAGGCAAACTTCAGACGGGCCTGTACATGTGCTTTCTTGAGCAGGGAGACCTTGCGGGCGCTGCAGGATTTCAGTCCTTCACGGTGTAGTGTGTTACCAATTGTTTTCTTGGTGACTATGGTCCCAGCTGCCTTAAGATCATTAACAAGATCCTCCCGTGTAGTTCTGGGCTGATTCCTCACTGTTCTCATGATCATTGAAACTCCACGAGGCGAGATCTTGCATGGAGCCCCAGACCGAGGTAGACTGACAGTTTCTTCCATTTGTGAATAATCGCACCAACTGTTCTCATCTTCTCACCAAGCTGCTTGGCGATGGTCTTGGAGCCCATTCCAGCCTTGTGTAGGTCTACAATCTTGTCCCTGACATCTTTGGACAGCTGTTTGGTCTTGGCCATGGTGGAGAGTTTGGAATCTGATTGATTGATTGCTTCTGTGGACAGGTGTCTTTTTACAGGTAACAAACTGAGATTAGGAGCACTCCCTTTAAGAGAGTGCTCCTAATCTCAGCTCATTACCTGTGTAAAAGACACCTGGGAGCCAGAAATCTTGTTGATTGATAGTGGATCAAATACTTATTTCCCTTATTAAAATGCAAATCAATTTATAACTTTTTTGAAATGCATTTTTCTGGATTTTTTTTTTGTTGTTATTCTGTCTCTCACTGTTAAAATACACCTACCATTAAAAATATAGACTGATCATTTCTTTGTCAGTGGGCAAACGTACAAAATCAGCAGGGGATCAAATACTTTTCCCCCCACTGTATAGTACCTCAAATAAGCACTCTTTACAACCGTGGTGAGCAGAAAAGCATCTCAGAACGCACAACACATCACACCTTGAGTGGATGGGCTACAGCAGCAGAAGACCACATCAGGTACATCCACAACTGTCAGCCAAGAACAGGAATCTGAGGCTATCATGGGCACAGACTCACTGAAAGTAGACAGTTGAAGACTAGAAAAAGACCAGGTGATTTTTAAAATTTTTTATTTCTAATCTTCAACTGTCTGGTTTGGGTGAGCCTGTGCCCATGATAGCCTCTGAAATACTCAAACCAGCCCATCTGGCACCAACAACCATGCTACAGTTAAAGTCACAGAGCTCACACTTTTAAAGCAGAATCCAGATAGTATTTTGTGGGTCTGTTATGGATGGGTGAATAAATGGTTTTGTCTGCTGTGGTTTTTCACCCGTGCCTGTCTTTTCATTTCCTCATCCATCCAGAGCACCTGTCCTGGATGACAGAGACAGATCTGTCTCAGTGGTTTACTCTGCTCCACAAGATACCAGCTCAGCACTTTGATGAAACATGTTTCCCTGTCTCCCGTTCACTCCTCCCTTAACATTAATATTAGGACAATCACTGTGTTTGGAAATAAAGGCAGTGGGTGTATATCAGTGAAACACATTTTTGGGCAACATTTTCACGTTCCTGAGAATGGCCATCCCATGCAGAAGGCTGCTACCTGCCTATGTATGTTCGTATATCTAAAAAGCACAAGTAGAGGAAATCTGTGCCGTGTAGCACTACGAAATCATTTATAATGTGTTAAGTCATGGATTTAGACAAATTATAAATTCTATAGTTATTATGGTAATGTTTCCTTGTCCAGGACTTTTTTTGGTTTATGCATTATTAATTGGCACCACATTAGGTTTCACTTTTTACTGTGTATTATGTCTGATGTGCATGTTTTCATACATGATTTTTTTCTTGGACTATATGCAGCTTCATCTAAGTGCAGAGGGATGTGTTCATCTTTTGTCTGTTTGAAAAAGAATTTCTTTTTCCTCAGATGAAAAATAACATATTTAACTAGCAAAGGGCAGCCTTGTTAGCAAATGTCTTTGTGTTATATTTGTATAGTTATATGTGATATTATTGCCTAATGAATTCTACAGTGTATTACTTTTGTATCATAAAGCTTACCATACACCGTAACCTGTAACTGGAGACAAACAATAGTTTTTTAATTGTAGCTTTGTAGTCTCTGCTGTGGAAACTATTGAGCTTAGTTTTTACAATACTGTTTTCATTCATTCATTCATTACTCTTTACACGATCTATTCAAGACAACACTGCCTTCAAACACATCTAAAAGCAAGTGAAGTGCCTGGGGTGCCGTTTTTAAAGAAGTGGGGTGGAAAGAATATTATGGTTGAGTTAATATCTCTTTGTATTGCTTACAGGAGGGGGACATCTGGCCAAACTGCACAGTGGAAATCAGTATCATCTTCAAACCCCAGGAAGCCAAACTTTACCAGCACACCATATACTGTGATGTCACAGGTGCTGGTTAGCTTAATATTGCTGTAGTTAAAATGAATATGTTTGTAAATATGTAAGCTGTCTACTTCTTTTAAAGCTAATCACTGAGTGATTTGCATGTTTGTATTTAAGCCCATCTGTCATCTCACATTTACATTAGTTTATTTTATTAGTTTGGCAGAGGTTAGTTCCAAGAAAGTGTGGTGACCTAGGGAAATGTCAGTCTTTTGGGATTTTTGGTCCACAAACAAAATTCATAGATACTGTAAACATTTTTTGGACCTCTCCTCTGATTCTTCATCTTATTAAGGGCATTTTTCTTGCCTAACAGAGACTGATCTGTCTGTGTTTTATACCAAAGAATGCTTTGGTCTATAGACCACTTAGTTCTATGGTACTTTATGATATCCTGCCTTGTTTTATAGTTGGTTGAAATTCATATACTGTATATATCATATGTACTAAATGTGGTCAGTTTTAATTAGGTACTTTTTAAGCTTAGTTAAGCTCTTAATAAAGGGAAGGTTTGTAGCCTGTCAATCAAACCAGCAAGAGTAAGAGGTGGCTGAGCAAATATATATTGCTACTTATTATTTTTTATTTTGCTAATCCATTGTGTTGCTTGAGCATATGAAGCCAGTGATGTATTATGAATGTCTTCATGCAGGCAGAGAGTCTCGTTTGCCACTGCGTGTAAAGGGAGAAGGCATGGGGCCCAAACTGCAGTTTAACGCTGATCTGCTGGACATTGGCAACATTTTTGTTGGATCCAAGCACAGCTATGAGGTATGACTAAGCAGACTACTGTCCTTGCAAATGTCATCCCTAGCAATAGATAAGATACCCCTAAAACCCCCAGCTGATTTGACTCTGTATTCAAAGTGAAACCATGTAAGTCTTTGGAATCAATAAGATGTCGTTTAAAGATCTGGTTATATGATTTCTGCACATAAAAATTATGTTTATAATTATATTATCTTTGAAAGGAGATAAATTATTAAAGACATATATAAAATACAGGAAGCTATGTCTAGCTTCGTTTTATGAAACTAAATTAAAATATATTTTGGAAGCTTATATGTATTTCAGTATAAGTTCATTTAAAAAAAAATCCGTGTGTCGATGCAGCTTTTTCTGATTTTAATTGAACTAATATCTAGCTATAACACGAAGCTGTAACAATAAGTGGTGTTATGTAACTAAATTTAGAAAAACATCCCAGTGGTTAGCAAACACAGTGATTGATATCAAAATCCAACTTCAGTTTTATTTCAACTGAATTTGTTTCCATGAATTCTACTTGGCTCACTGTGCCTTTTTAAACCACAATTACTAGCAACAGATTGTGATTCTGTGCTGTATCTGCTCTTATCTTTACCCAAGGTGCTTGTGAAAAATAAGGGACTTATAGATGCCCCCTATAGGCTAATGCCTCCCACTACAGCTATGGGCCTGTGCTTTTCCTTCAGCCCTCCTGAGGGCATGGTGCCGCCTGGGGCCTGCCATGTTCTGGAGGTCCGCTTCTCTTCTGATAAACTGGGCACCTTCTCAGAGGAGTTTTATTTTACTGTTTTGGGGAATCCCCAGCCTATCATACTCACATTCAGGTAACTGTCTTATTGCTGACTGATTCTGCCAATGTGCTGCTGTAGCCCATTGTTTTTCAAGGACACACCGTAGTCCTGTTTTCAAATCTCAGCTGTTTTTCCATGTAGTTGCTATCCCTTTGTTATGCAGATTAAATAAATGCGTAATGGTTTCACATATATATAAGTACTGAGGCACAGTTTGGTGAAAGTTCTATAATTCACTTGTCATTCTTGCCACTTCTTTCAGAGTAAGATGGATTACTGTTGAAAATGCTGAAAGTAGAGATTACAGGAGCACCACTCTTCACTGTCATCTTCCAAATGGATCGATTTATTTTGTTCTCCCTGTTACAATCTCTCTTTTTTTAAGCCTTTTGGTTCTTACTAATTTAATAATGAATAAATTAATTAATTACTTGTTGCATGACCAGTGACCTTCACTTTTTAATGGCCAGTGTGGAGTTAGTTTTAATGAAAAGCTCTTTGTCTCATTGTTTGTTGCAGGGGGTGTGTAATGGGCCCGACGTTTCATTTTAGCATTCCTGAGCTCGACTTTGGAGCGGTATCCTTCGGTAAATGAACTTTGTATTATAGCCATGATCACCTGCTTACCAAAAATCCCAGCACCACTTCCTATTTTCCTGATATTTTTCTCTGTTTCTTTGCTTCTACTCTCTGCATTGACCTCAAAAGGCTTTCCTCACACACTGACCTGCTCACTTAGCAATACCTCATTGGTACCTATGAGTTTTGGCCTGCGGATCCCTGGAGATGGGATGGGGAGGGACTGTGTGACCAGTACAGAGCAGGTAACAGAACTGGACAGGAATGACTGGAAGCCAGGAGGCAGGGCATCTGAGAGGCCTCGAGAATTCAGGGTGATACCCAGTTCAGGCAACATCCGGGCTCAGAGTCAAATGGACATCAAGGTAGGACCCTTTATTTAATAGATCCTCCTTTGACCCTTCAGTGCATGCTCACACTGCAAATTTGACACAAATTAGAATTGATTTCACTATGCAAAGTTTAGGCTGCATCACTTCAGCTAGACTGTCTTGTCTGCCCTTTTTAACAATACAGTCTCCCAAGAGGAAAAAAAAAGTCTTTAATCTAATTTTTTATCTTTTGCCTTCATAATTGACTGAGTAGAACTCAAAATTTGAAATCCATTGAAGACAGAACAGACCTCTAATCCCTAATCAGCTTAAGACAGTGCCTTTTTAAAAAGGCTTGCTGTTGTTAAAACCGAAAATGTACGAGCAGACAAAAAAGCAGAGGCTCAAATAACTCTCTTAGCTCCATCACCTTGCTTCTCTTACCGGATGTCCAGCACTGTGTGTACCTGTCAGCCAATGGTCCTTTACATCAGCAGTAGCTGTCATATGCTTTGAAAGGACTAATCTGCTGGCTTTGTCTGGGTGTCTGTGAGCTTCTCTGAGGTTGGGGTGTCTCCTGTCAGTATGCAGGATGTCCTGGTCTCATTCTTTAATAGCTCTGTCAACTGTGTTAACTGAAGTTAAATGAGGGCAGGTGATTTAGAAAGGTCTGCCTGGTTGATCAACAGCTGGATCTTGCTTCTCTGGGTGAGGTCTCTCACCAATGGATGTGTTGTTGTTTGCACCCATTTTTCAGTTCAATTAGGGCTCATTCTGTGCAAAAAAAAACCTTGGCATGTTAAGTACAAAACTGGCATATGGGTCTAAGCGCAAGGCAACAAGCCAACATTCAAAGTTTCCTCATCCTCTAATACATATACATTTGAATTAGGATTTCCCAAACAAATGGGAAGTCAGGACAAAATATGTGGAGAAATGGGATATTCATGTTCATCTTGATTTATTCATTTTGGGCAATTAGTGATGGATGGCTTTGCATGTGGCTTTGTCAAAAAAAAAAAACAGGTGTAAATTAGCAGGATAGCCAGTGTTAGTAAGTGTGTGGTTTCCTCGCACAACTGAACGGCTGGCACAGGTTGATATTTTTTCACACATTCTCATAGACATTTTGTGTCATAATACAATGTTTTAATACAAGATTTAGAGCTTTGCTAAAAGAAAGGAAACTGTAGGGGAAAGTGCTTTAATACTGCTTGTCCATTTCGCCGCTTTTGTCACACAGATCTGGCAACCACGATCATAGAACATACATCACAAACACATGCATCAATTTTCTCACATCTAACAAAGAATGTTAACACACTAAACACTAAGCTTTTGTGAAATGTTTTTGTTACACTGGCAATTTTCCAAATGAAGAAGACAAGTGATGACAACACAAAAGGAATGCAGTAATTACAACCATTTATAGTTTGTGTTGTACAGAGTAGTCTGTTCATTAGGTTATCATTAGCTACAGTATATCTATGCCATTCACACCATTTACTTATCCTGACACAAGAATGAGAACTTCATTTATTAACATGTTTATCTTTATATTACTGAACATGCATTTTCTCTTGAGCCTTGAGGTTTACACTTTCCACTATTTCACAGCAGCTTTTAAACCCCAATACACAGAGTGCATTTAGTAGGTGTCCCAGCCACAGTTTATGTGATGAGCTATAGCCTCAGTAAATTAAACATTATTGTTAGACTCATAGTAAGAGCATACTGGGGCCACAAGAAGTCATGTCTCTCACATATGTACATCTGGCCCTCAGGACCACTTAATGACAGGTGCACAGGACTAGAAAGTCCTAACTAAAGAACTCTGCTGCAGTATTATTTGTCAGCATCTGACTGCTGTGATTAGTGTCTGCCTGTGGTTTACTTGTACTGTGGTCAGTACTAGATGATTCCAATAATTCAAATAATTATATAGGCCTACGTACATGATTCATATAATTTAAAAATATCCAGGCGCTGTGATATTGTTTATTGATTCCCCCCCACAAGACCCCCCCCCCCCACTGGGTGCATCTGGAGGTGAGTCGTGTAATAAACAGTAATATAATATGCACTGTATATATGACTATGCCTGTGTGTGTCTGCTGCAGGTGACCTTGTGCTCCAATACAGTGCAGCAATACAGTCTAGTACTGGTGGTGGATGTACATGGAGTTGGGGAGGAGGTGTTAGCTCTCCCAATTAAGGCTAGGTAGTACATTTATGGTTGACAAAACTCTAGTCTGTATATACTCTCAAGATGTACAGTATATAAAAGTTATTTCTTTGCTGACAATTTTCTCTACAGCTGTGTTGTTCCAGAAGTGCACCTGGAGAGTTCTGTGCTTCAGTTCCAGCACTGCTTCCTGGATTATCCCTATGAGCAGACCATCAGGCTGATTAATGACACAAACCTCCCTGCATGCTATGGCCTTCTAGCCCAGGTAAAATGACAAGAAGTCCATTATCTTGTGGTTAAGGATAGGAAATCTTAAGATAAACATGACTGAGAGCAGGATTGAAGCTCTTCTTATCCCATAGTACTACATAATTAAATAGGTTGTACTGTATATTCTGCATGTCTCTCTGACCAGCATGTGAGCAACACTCTGTCTATGTATATGCAGGAGTATGAGGAGAACCCATCTCTACTGTACTCTACTGCTCATCCACGAGGAGTGATCCAACCATACAGTACTGAGCAGATTCCTCTGGTTCTTCAGGCTAAAACAGTGGGCCAAGTGCAACTCACTGCTCTCATTGCAATTTTAGGCCAACAGGATCCTCCACTGGTGAGCATATGTGTATATGTGCACACATGTATGAGACAGAGATGCAGGCAAAGAAACTTAACCAGTGCCTATTTTATTCACAGTGCTCACAGTATATTTATTATTTCAGTAGAACTACAAATTGAATCAGCTGTAATTTTCAATTTCATTCAATGACCTCTTGCTCCTCCAGTTCTTCTCTGTCTCCCATAGGAGTTGCTCTTGTCCTGCATTGGCCAGGGTCCAACTGTCTCCCTCTCTGCCACTGAGCTACACTTTGGCACCATCCCAGTGCTCGCTGACATCCCAAGGACGCTGCAGTTGTTCAACCATTCCCCCATCCCAGCCCGGTTCTTGGCACAAATGGTGGGTATAGCCCTATTGTAATCATAGCCAAAATGTTATAAGCATTGACATGTATACTTTCTCTTTATACTAGGCTATGCTTTTTTCCCCCATAGCCCAGATGCTAGTTACTTTACTCTGAATTAATTATTAGCTTAATTCAGTGTAAAATAAATTAGCTAATTGGCTGAATGGTTTGTTGGCTTTGTAGTTAATTGGCTCCCGATGACTACACATTGCCCTGTCATTCCTTTTGTATTAGACTGGACAGTTGTATCAGGCCACACTCTCTGAAATAGTCTTCTTTATTGTTTGTTCTTCTGCAAAAAATGTTATTTAGTCTGATTTTGGGGGCTTAGTCCAATCTTCCAACAACCGGTAGACATATGCCTAAGGATAAAACCAAACCTTATCAGTCCCTGGAAGTCACATGCAGTATCTTAAGTGTTCTAATTTTTCTTCATCACTGTTTTCTCTTTTATTAGAGGGGAGTTCATATACACTTACTGGCCACTGTAATAGGAAAACCTTTACATTCGTGCAATTATCCAATCAGCCAATCATGTGGCAGCAGTGCAATGCATAAAAGGAGAATGGCCAAACTGTTCACAATCACTGAGATCACATTTTTGCCCATTCTAATGTTTGATAAGAGCATTTAAGCTCTTGAGTTGTATCTGATTTTGAATACATATGAGCCACTGCACACAGACATGCAGACATTAGGTATCCTCATTTGTGGACTTTTTGTCATTCTTAAAGTCGCAGCATTAAATAAATTATCTGACCCTATCTCCCCATATAAGGCTGATGACCTGCACATTGGTAGAGCAAGAGGCTTAATAAAGCATTTTTCAGCTTCAAGGAATCACAGATTTTCTTGAATTACATTACAGACCCTTGAAAGTGTGGGTTTATATATATATTTGCGTATGTGTCTGTAGTGATCATTCATACTGCAGTAGTGTTAGGTGTTTGGAACACCTAGAGATTTATTTCCATTTTAAACTTCTCCAGTGTGATGAGGTTCAAAGCAATCAATGCTGTTAAACCTTGCTAATGCAAGCCTGATCTGATTATTGAAATTTCAGCCCTCTTGCTGTTCACTTGGATTCTTCTCTCAAGGGGAAGTCATCCTGTTTTTGATCCAGTCCCCTATTGACCATCTCTCTCTTTCTCTCTCTCTCTCTCTCTCTCTCTCTCTCTCTCTCTCTCTCTCTCTCTCTCTCTCTCTCTATCTATCTATCTATCTATCTATCTATCTATCTGTAATAAAAGCTGAGAGAGTGATCTATGACTCCCTGATGACTCCTCTGTATTCTCATGTGGCTGAAATGATTTGTCTCCTTTCCTGAGTGCCATCTTCATTGCAGAGAATGATGTGCTTGCCATTTTCCCCTGCTCCAAGGGCAGTCTCTGCTGCTGTTTGTACCACTAATTGTATTGTACTACAGGCTCCATCCCTTTTTGTTCTGGGGACTAAAGAGTTGACAACAGACTTGAGGCTGTAAAACTACACACAGTGACTTGCAGGAACATTTATTACTTTGTCCAGAGTTTGATTCAAACAGTAGCCCAGGGTGTAGGCTATGGTTCTTAGTTTGGATGCCCTCCATTCATCCACATTGGCAGAGCTGAGTGCCAATATGGTTAGTAGATAGACTGTAAATGGGTGTCTTGAGGGCAATTTTTATAGTTATCTTATAGTTATCTTCTGACTTAAGCACAGCAACTTTAAGACGCTTGGGAGAGTTGCTGCTGGAATAGCAATGTAATTGCACACATATATTTTGAGAATAATTTTAGCATTCATATGCAGCTATACAAGCTATACAAGCAGTATTTTTAAATGCTCTTTCCTAGTATTCTATAACAAAGTCTTAATTAATTTCATAACCCATTTTTACATGATAAAAAGATTAAAAAAGATAAAAAGATATTAAGTGGCACGATCCATGAGTGTATATTTTTTTGTGGATGCCAAATCCATCTTAGGACACAGTGAACACATAACGCATAACTTAATATATATACTGTGCAATCACTTTATATAATTAATACATAACAGTTTTCATTTTACAAGTACAATCTCTAATATTTAAGGTTTTACCTCAATATAGGCTAAAAGTGAACAACTCAGTTGCGAAATGAAAATCAGTTGATGTGATTGTGCACAGAACATTACATAAATAATAGAATCAATAGAATAGCCAACAAAACTAAATAAAGTTGCTTCTACTACTGCGCTGATTTATTGGCTCAGTTTTGCGAAGATTTAATTTGATTGGATAGTTAAACAGCAATCCAGCCACATCTCTTGATACTAAGTTCATTCTTGCTTTCCTCATTGAAAGGTTTCTGTCTGTGCCTATGGTCATGAAAATACTGAGAATATATAATGCTGCAGTTTTATGATATATTCTTGCTCTGTGATTCTGAAAATATTGGCTTTTGTCTTAACATCCTGCAGGCATATGTATTTCACTTTGGAGGAGTTTGTAACCAAAAAAGTTTGTATTTTAATATTTAATTAACAATCTGTACTTCCACATCACAGCATGCATTGAGATGAGTAGAAGCTCTATCCCTGCATTTGGTCTAGTTAGCTTTCTGTTTCACCATGGTTGAATGGAACAAGATATGTAGGTGGGATGTGATGAATGCAAATAGCTGCATGAGCCATGCAGAAAAAGGTAAATAATATGCCATTAATCAGAATAACACACACACAGCACTCCTCCCTTACTTTGAAAATCCCAGTTAAAGCCTTATCCAGGAGAAGTCACTCGGCACATTGTGTTATGGGAATTGATTTTAATCTGCCTTTCAGCTAGTTAACACTGCTTTCAAGAGGGGAAAACACAAATGAAGGTGGAGGGGGTGCTGTGTGTTGATGCTTAGTTAAAAAGAAAGAAAAAAAAATCTGCAGAGATCAAAATAAAAAAATGAACATGAAGCATCTGGCTTATGAAGTTATGCTGTCAAAATCCCTCACTGTAGGTGCTAGGGTCCCACAGTTGATAAAACACAAGCAGAACACTTATTGCGTGCATTAGCCTGCCTACACTTTTCCTCAATCTGATACAGTATATTAGCTCTCTGTCTACAGTTTGATAGATTAACTGTCTGTCTACAATTTTCTCTTCCCTCTCATGCTGTCCTCTTTCTACTCCTTGCAGCCATTCTCCTGAGAGCATCCTTAGATTAATGGACTCTGGCAGGCGAACACACACACATACACATATACACACTCTGGTCCATTCCGAAGTGATCATGACGATGCCCTACTCTGTCCAAAGGTTACACCCTTGAGAATAAGAACTCTGAATGGTGTAACTCTGAACAGTCATTTCAAACTTACTTCACTGTTATTTTTCAAAGCCAGAACTAGAGTTTGCTGTTGTATAATCACTGACACTTATGTAAAAAAAAGAAAAAAACTATTGCAATATAATAATTTTATAAATTTTTAGATGTAAATAAGTTCAAATGGGCTGTTACCTGAGGTGGCGATGAAAGCATTAAACCAAATAAGTTTATTTGCTGCAAGAGCTGTTTTATTCCTTTTAGTTAAAGTTCAGAATCTTAGGAGCAAAGTGTCCATCAATTGTTCCTTTTGAAGATTATCATTTTGAAGAGCACAAAGAAGTAAATGCTTTTCATTACTGAAGCTTGGAACAACCCTACAAATAGCTGCCAAAGACAGTCCCTTTTTGTAGTGCCCTACATTCAGCACTTCAGAATGGACCAGAGCCATACATACAAGTAAATGAATCCAAGGTGAGACTAATTGATTGGGCTTTATTGTTAGTAATCTGCCTTGTTGTTAGTAATCTGCCTTTATAGTTAAAACCTGGCAGGGAGTAGAGCTGAACTGGGATGTGTAATATTTCTGGCTGCAAGTTTAACTTCAGTTGGCCTGAAACTAGAGCATGTATTAACAGTGAGTGCTGAACATGCTTTCAGTAACCATATTACAAGTTCTGCAGGAAAGAATACATTATACCACCTTTGAGGGTTTAAATAAATTAGTTAAATATTGTATGTTATTTTATATTAACACACAGTTGTTTGATGGCAGGCTAAGAGTAACTCTCAGTGGCGGGTGGAGCCAGCAGAAGGAGAGATCCCCCCACAGGGGCAGCGAGAACTGACACTGGTTGCCCATCTAGATGATACTCTCCCCTTCCAGGACAAACTGCAGCTGGCCATCCATAGCAGCCAAACCTGCACAGTACCCTTGTGGGCCACGGGAAAGGGCACCACCATCGTAACTGATCGGCCCTTTGCTCCCCATCTGGACCTTGGAACTCACTTTAGGTACGGTGTAAAATGCAAACTATATTTGTTTAATATTTTTAATAAAACCACTTGGGTGAATTGCAGTCTCTGTGTGTTTATTCTATTTGCTCAGCCCCATGCCTATGCCACTTTTAGCTAGAATTCTATAATATTTTCTAATTTAATTCATATCTCTTTTTAGAGAACATTTTAGTGACATGATCAATGAGCATATTTTATTTCCACAGTAGTGTCATTAGAGTCTGTTATTAAGATATGTATTAAGTCTGTATGAGTTAGCATTATATATTTTGCGCATGTCATAGTAAATAGTTTTCTTTGTCATGTTTGCCTACATATATGATGCCCTGCAAATTAAAATGGTTTTATGTACTGTATATCAGACTTCACTTAAATTTTGGCCAACCAGTACTCAAGGCTGTGAGGTAGGAAGATTAGTAGTTCTGAATCAGCAATCAGTACTTAATATGAGCTAATTATCTTTAATTATCTTCAAAGTTTCATAAAAAGACTTCTGCTCAACTAATATACATTTGGAATTAATACCTTTCTGTTTCTACTCTGCAGCTCAGGTCCATGCCAGTATCACTTTAGGATCACCAACAGAGGTCAGCGATTTCACAAGCTTTTCTGGACCACTGAAGGCTTTCCTCACTTCCGCCGTAGAGGCCCACCAACTACAAAACCCCAACCACTCACTATCTCCAGGGAAGGCAAAGCCAGGAGTCCACTGGCACCTTCGACTTTGGGTGTTCCTGTCTTCTCCCTGACACCCACAAGGTTGGAGCTTGGTCCAGGTCACTCAGCCGACATGCTGCTGGAGGGCTCCTGTGATATTCCCAAAGTAAAGCAAACATTTTGGCTTACTATATACCATAGCACATTCTGAATGGCTGAATTGTACTTAAAGCCCCAAACAGAATTTACTCTAACTGTTTTTCCTACTGAAACAACATAGTTTTCAAAAGAAATGTGCATAACTAAGTACATAGTATATACAGTATGTTGTTCTTAATCAATTCTAATTGTCCCAGAATGCTGCTCTCAGTTATTATGTTGTAAATGTATATACATTTTTCATATGTGAACATATATTTATTTTTAGATATAGGGATTGCCTGCATTTATTGGTCATTTATTTACTGTATAGTTTGTTGTGTGCTTGTTTATGCAAAGCTCCCTGCTCTGTTTTTGAAAGATGCAGCAAGATGCACGAAAGCACATCACATTTATTGCATTTCCTGATACATATAATACGTACCAAATAATGTCAGAAATGCACCAAGTTGCACCAAGCAATGTATGGCCTTCCTTCTCAGGCAGTTTTGCCCTGAGCCTCTATTGATTGAATAGGTAGCGACAAAGGAGGGAAGGTGAAGAGCTGAGATAAACCCAGTCCGCTTACGGCATATATCAGTATGCTGGCGCTCAGTCCTGACAGAGCATGGCTGTATTTCAGATCAGTACTGCCAGGCTTGTCTAAGAATATGAATAAGGTGAATATGAATAAGGGGCACATCTCACAGCTTAGGCTTTGAATATGAAAAGTTTTAAGGAGTGTGTGTGTGTGTGTGCGTGTGTGTGTGTGTGTGTGTGTGTGTGTGTGTGTGTGTGTGTGTGTGTGTGTGTAGGTGGTAAGAGAAAGGCTGGTATGCCATGCCATCGTCGGGAATCAGAATGGGAAGGAGCGTATCATGACAGTGGATATCACATGTCAATTCATTGCCCCAGTCTTGAATATCTCCCCTCAGCAGCTCAACTTCTGTGTAGAAAAGGTTTGTGTTCCAGCTTGTGTAAGTTACTGACTGTAACCTGTGTGCTCATAAGATACTCTCTTTTAACATTCTATAAAGTGAATCTTCTTCATTATACTGGCATTATGCCATCAAAATAAGGTCACACTTGGCACTAGACAGAACCCAATATTGTGTGAGAACATCTACATTGCATGTCATTTCACTGCAGTTTCATGGTCTAAACCTGAAATTCTAGACATCACTTGTACTTTATTATTATTATTATTATTATTATTAGTATTATTATTATTATTATTATACTGGGAGGGCGTCCTTCTCTTCCATATGCTTGCATTGTGGCAATTATCTATTCATCTGAACTGGATTGTTTGCTGATTTTCTTACTGTGTGACACAGTCCTTTTTTTTTTTTTTTTTTTTTACAGATCAATAAATCAGTATTAAGGTAAATTCGCTGGGGGAAAATATCTTTAGAGTAGAATTACAGTTTAATAAATTTAAACATAGATGGCTGCCAGACACTGGCACTGTGGTATGTGCTATTGCTTTGCATGCAAACAAAGTAGAACTTTGTTTTCTTGTATCTTGGTGTAAATTGTTAGGTGACTTTGGTAAGCTATTGTGTAAAGAACAGACAGATCGGGAGGAACCATCATTATAATGAAACAGATATTCTGTCTGCAATATATTGCTTTCATTATCACATCCCCCCCTTACCCCTTACCTCTCTCTCTCTCTCTCTCTCTCTCTCTCTCTCTCTCTCTCTCTCTCTCTCTCACACACACACACACACACACACACACACACACACACACACACACACACACACACACACACACACACACACACGCATGCACACACAGCCACATGTGCACAGCCTCCTACCCTTTCCCCACTGTGAGCTTCAGCTTTAGTGGTTTTCATAGATCTTCATGATATTCTGACAACCACTTTCAAGTTCCATTGCCAGGCAGCTTTTTCAGAACTTAAAATGCTAATTTGGTTTGAGAGCATTCTTTTATGTGGTACAGTCCCATATGTCTATGTGTTGACAGCGCATGCTAGATTTACAGACAATTCCTGCACAAGGGCCTGCAAGACTAAAGCAATTAAGTAGAAGGAGAGGGGATGAGAAGGCAGAGGAGCTAAATGATTGAATCGGATGGGAAAAGAGACAGGAGTGAGGATGAAATTTTGGTTTCTACATATTGGCAACAATCTTACAGAGCTAATAGCAGTCTAGAAGATATTATTACTGTGGGCAGTCATCGTTGGGTAACAAATTATTAGATTCTCTGTACTTAAGGGAGAATTACAGAGGAAAGACTTGATAAGTCACAATCAGAGTGAGATTTATAATTGTGAGTACCAACATAAAAATGTTATACAACTTTCTGCCCATACAACTGACTACAAAAGCTCCTTCAATCCACAATAGGTCAGATCCAACTGTTAAAATAAACAATTATGTTAATAAAAAGAAGTAAAATGATAAAAAGGAATAAAATAAAACAGACTTAAACAAGCTCTTCTCAAAATGAAAGGGATGAACATATTTTAGCTTCAGTTTGCTTGTTAGGTTACTTTTGCTAGCTGCAGTTGTCAATAGTTGTAATAACATGATTTTTGGATACTTAACTATTTCTTGAAGCTGAATTATAATTAGTCAAGTTAGATAGTGTTCTGTTGAATCTTGATCCTATATTTTATGTGTAGATTTTGTAATATTTGCCCTTTTTGACATATAAAAAACGTCAATACATATTTTTTGACATATACAAAACATGTCAATACAATAACATGCTGTTGTATAATATAATGCTTGTGGTTTCTTTTGAGAGTTTATGTTTGTCTTGAGACACTTTTAGAAGAATGTATATAATGAATATTTTGTATCATATATTGAAAAAATATTGCTTAAAGTTCTAGACAAGATTAATAGAAGAAAACAGGAGTACCTAACTGATATACTCCCAATGAACACTGATGGAGAGGAGGTGCCCATGGCTCCAACGTGTTTTATTTGTTCCATATTTAATTTGGATATGACTACATTAGTCTTTTCCACAATCTTGCAATTGTTGAAAATATTGACAGCCATTCTCGATATTTTACCATCACACAGTCCACTAGGAGGTTGTGGTTCACACTGCTTTTGTGTGTTTTTTTGAGTTTGATGGGTTTGTTCTATATCCTCCAGGTTCCAGGCATGCCCCTTGTGCCTCTGTATGAGAGGCTCTATCTGAAGAATCGCTCCACATTGGCTCTCTCTCTGGAGCTCACCCTGGCTGAGCCTTTTGGGCTCTGTGACTGTACCAGTGATGACTCATTCACCTCCTCAAAGGTACACTTCTTAAAAAGAGTTCTTTGGCAGGGATACCAACTGTCAGGAAGGGTTTGGCAGAAGATTAGTGAGTGGATGGGGTGGGATATTTTTAGAGAAGGATATTATTGCATATATTTTTATTGAGCACCCAATAATTAAATGAAGCACATGACCATTATGGTTTAAAAGTTTATTGAGTTTACTGAGTTAGCACCTAATTAAATGACAGTTATAAGGCTGTTGCTTTATAATCCTTGGCTATTACAGTGGTGCTTGAAAATTTGTTGAACCCTCTAGAATTTTCTATATTTATGCATAAATATGACCTTCACACAATATGATGATTTTCATAAGTCCTAAAAGTAGATAAAGAGAACCCAATTAAACAAGTGAGATAAAAATATTATACTTGGTCATTTATTTATTGAGAAAAACGATCCAATATCGCAGATTTATAAGTGATATATATAAAAATTATGTGAACCTTTGCTTTCTGGTGTGACCCCCTTGTGCAGCAATAACTGCAATTAAACTTTTCTGGTAACTGTTGATCAATCCTGCACATCGGCTTGGAGGAATTTTAGCCCGTTCCTCAGTACAGAACAGCTTCAACTCTGAGATGTTGTTGGGTTTCCGCACATGAACTGCTTGCTTCAGGTCCTTCCACAACATTTCTATTGGATTAAGGTCAGGATTTTGACTTGGCCATTCCAAAACTTTAACTTTATTATTCTTTAACCATTCTTTGGTAGAATGACTTGCATCCATAGGATCATTGTCTTGCTGCATGACCCACTTGAGATTCATTTGACAGACAGATGTCCTGAGATTTTCCTTTAGAATTTGCTGGTATAATTCAGAATTAATTGTTCCATCAATGATGTCAAGCCATCCTGGTCCAGATGCAGCAAAACAGGCCCAAACCATTATATTACCACCACCATGTTTCAAGATGGAATCAGGTTCTTATGCAGGAATGCAGTGTCTTCCTTTCTCAGACCCAATGCTTCTCATTTAAACCAAAAAGTTCTATTTTAGTCTAATCCATCCAAAAAACATCTTTCCAATAGTCTTCTGGCTTGTCTACGTGATCTTTACCAAACTGCAGATGGGCAGCGATGTTCTTTTTGGAGAGCAGTGGCTTTCTCCTTGCAACCCTGCCATGCACAACATTGTTGTTCAATGTTCTCCTGATGGTGGACTCATGAACATAAACATTAGCCAATGTGAGAAAGGCCTTTAGTTGCTTAGAAATTACCCTGGGTTCCTTGGTGAACTCGTGGACTATTACATGTCTTGTTCTTGGAGTAATCTTTTTTGGTCGATCACTCCTGGGGAGGTTAAGAATGTTCTTGAATCTGTCTGACTGTGGATTGGTCCAAAGTCCAAACACTTTAGAGATGGTTCTGTAAACTTTCCACCCTGATGAGCATCAACAACTCTTTTTCTGAGGTCCTCAGAAATCTCCTTTGTGCATGCCATGATACACTTCCACAAACATGTTTTGTGAAGCTCAGACTTTGATAGATCCCTTTTCTTTAAATAAAACAGGGCGCTCACTCACACCTGACTGTCATCCCATTGATTGAAAACACCTGACTCTAATTTCACCTTCAAATTAACTGCTAATCCTAGAGGTTCACATACTTGTATATGTAATATTGGATAATTTTCCTCAATAAATAAATGACCAAGTTTAATATGTGTGTTTTGTTTGTTTAATTAGGTTCTCTTGATCTATTTTTAGGACTTGTGTGAAAATCTGATGAAGTTTTAGCTCATATTTATGCAGAAATATAGAAAATTCTAAAGGGTTCACAAACTTTCAAGCATCACTGTATGTACAGTACCCTCCATTAATATTGGCACCCTTGGTAAATATGAGCAAAGAAGGCTGTGAAAAATTGTCTTTATTGTTTAACCTTTTGATCTTTTGTTCAAAAAATTCACAAAACATACTCTGCTCTCATGGATATCAAACAATTGCAAACACAACACAGGTTTCTAAAAAATATCTTTGTTAAATATAGGTGCAACAATTACTGGCACCCCTATGAATTCATATAAGAAAAATATATTTGAAGTATATTCCCATTGATATTTTCCTTTTTTTTTTTTTTTTTTAAGTACACCCGGGTGACTAGGAACAGGAAATTGTTCAATCATGACTTGAGGGGTATAAATATAAGGTAACACATATTCCTCATAAATATGAAGTAACACATATTTCCTTAAAGGGCAAATTCCTTCCAGAGCTGTTATCTTGGCAAAGGGAGGTAGCACAAAGTACTGACTAAAAGGGTACCAATAATTGTTGCACACCTATATTTAACAAAGATTTTTTTTTTTTGATAAATCTATGTTGTGTTTGCAATTGTTTGATATCCATGAGAGCAGAGTATTTTTGTGATTTTTTTAAACAAAAGATCAAAAGGTTAAACAATAAAGACAAATTATTACAGCCTTCTTTGCTCATATTTACCAAGGGTGCCAATATTAGTGGAGGGCACTGTATATGATGTGTCATCTTGCAAACTCTAATCTGGATTTTCTCTTACAGAAATATTGCATACATTATTACGTTTGTTCTATGTACTAAGTGCATTAAGTATATACAGTATATGTACATTATACTGTACATACTGTATATCCATATATTCATTAAGTATACATTACGCATATGTACATATGCACTTTTCTGGGAAGGTTTTCCACTAGATTTTGGAGTGTGGCTGTGGGAATTTGTTCCCATTCTGCAGCAAGAGCGTTAGTGAGGTCAGGCACTGATGTTGGCCAAGCAAACACACAGCTCCTAATGCCAGTCTAAATGCTTAAACTGAGGAACCAGCAAACAAGTTTTAAAAGTTCTTGATATATTAACATTTGCAATCATTATTTCTGTATTTTGTTCATTGATTGTCATGAATTTGAATAAACGGTGGTTTGAAATCTGCACTCAAACACAAATGCATGAAAAAAAAAAATCTATGCATATTGCACACTGGACTAAAACTTGCTTATATAAAAACTTAATGAACAATTTAATGTGGACCAAATACAGTTAGACCTGAATAGCAAGTTTCAAAAAGTGGGCATTGTGGTGCAGCATGTGACGTTGCTGCCTCACAGATGGGGGGTCTACAGTTTGATCCTGAGCTCAGGTTACAGTCTGTGTAAAGTTTCACATGTTCTCGTGTCAGTGTGGGTTCTCTGGGTTCTTCTTCTTAGGCCACTAAATTGCCCCTAAGTGTGAATGTGTATGTGCATGGCATACCATTCAAGGTGTGTTCCCGCTCCCAGGCTCCAGATTCACCGTGACACTGACCAGTATAAAGCAGTTACTGAAGATGAATGAATGAATGAAGGTTTCATGACCATATTCTTACCACTACATAAAACAGTAAACCAATAAGTTATTTGGCAACTAGTGGACCTCTCTTGTTTGTAAGTGTTCCTTCCTCGCACTTCTTGTTATGTAATTTTGGTGAGCTATTTTTGGGTGTTGTGAACGTGTGAGACAGGACCCAGAAGTGTGAGTCTCATGCCAAATGTATGGGAGTTATCCACCCTTTTAATTGGGCAGTAAGATTACCAATTATTTAAGTGAAATTTCCACCTATATAATAGTGAAAGGCAAAACCTGAATAGCTTAAATAAAATCATTTTTATTTAACATTGTGCATAAACTTAACCTATCAATTCTATTTAAAGGCAAATTCAACAAATATATGCAGTTACACTGTATAAGTATGTGATTAATAAATATTACTTACTTTAGAATTTAATATTTCACCTTCAAATAAACAGCTTTTCTGAACTTGGTGAAGAGTGATTTACTTGAAATTACCTGAAGCATTCATTAATCTCACTGTCACTCTTATTTCTCCTGTGTTGATGTATGTAGAGGCTGGTGATGGGTATTGGTGCTGAAGCAGAGCTGTGGGTGCGCTTCGACCCTTTGTACCAGCTGGATTTGGTGAGCCGTGTGGCTGAGGAAGTGCTGGAGGTGAGCTACAGTGGGCACCCACAGCGGGACACTGTGGCTCTACGAGGAGAGGTACACTTTCCCAACCTGCACTTCTCCAGCCATGTGTTGGACTTTGGCTGCATCCTCAACTGCACAGAGGTCCAGCAGCAACTTACCATGACAAACTCCAGCCCACTCCCTGTCATCTACCGCTGGGCTTTTCTGCTGGACCAACAATATTACCACATCTGGTAGGGACATCTTTCATAGTTATAAAAGAATGGTGCAGTAAAACATGCTAATGTTTCTCAAGGTGAGGAAAAACCCTCCAATTAGCACTAAGCCAAAATCCTTTTAATATTATTGAATTTTCCTGGATGAGCTAACACAAGAATCCTATTACTGCTCATAAAAATTTTAATCGAATAGAGCTTACATTATGCAAGACAGCATTATGCAAATCAGACCATGTTCACTGGTCTATGAAAGTTTTCAATCAGTGTTAGCACATTAGCGTTTGTTTGACCTTATGCTTATGTGCGTCCTTAAGATTATACTTGAACAGAACCACAAGGAAAATGAGTTTTTTCAACAGAAATGTCAATAGATGTGATATTCTTCTGTGGAAAAAGTAAGTACACCCTTGGCCTCAGAAGCTAGTATTGCCCCCTTTAACAGAAATAACTTCTTGTATACGTTTTGCATAATTGTCCACCAGTCTCTGACATTGGCTTGCTGGAATTTTTGACCACTCTTCCATGCAATATTCTTTCAGTTGCAAGACATTTGAGAGTCTTCTTGAATGTACTGCCTGTTTCAAATCCCCCCACAGCATTTCAATGGGATTCAAATCCAGGCTTTGACTAGGCTATTCCATATCCCTCCATTTCTTCTTTTGAGTCATTCCTTGGTGGATTTGCTAGTGTGCTTAGGATCATTATCCTGTTGAAAGGTCCACTTTCAGTTCAAATTCAACTTTTGAACAAATGGCCTTGTATTATCTTCAAGTACTCTTTGATATGATGCAGAATTCATACTTGAATCAATGAATGCAAGCTGTCCAGTCCCTGAGGCAGCAAAGCAAACCCAAACCATAACATTTCCACCACTGTGCTTCCCAGTTGGTATGAGGTGCTTCTCCTGGAAAGCTGTCTTTGGTCAGTGCCAAATATGTCTGCTGTTACTGTGGCCAAACAACTCTATCTTTGATTCGTCTGTCCAGAGCACATTATTCCAAAAGGCCTGGTCTTTGCCTATATGCTCGTTGGCAAACTGTAGTCTTGCTCTAATGTTCTTTTTTGACAGCAAAGGCTTTTTCCTGCATGCCTCCCATGCAGGTAAAATTTGAGCAATCTCTTTCTGATGTAGAAGCATGCACTTTGACACCAACAGTTGCAAGACTTTCTAGCAGATCCTGTGATGAAATTTTTGGGGTTCTTGGAGATTTCTTTTTGCATCAGATTGTCTGCTTTTGGGCTGAATTTGCTGGGATGTCCAGTCCTGGACAAATTGGCAGTCGTTTGAAATCGGTGTCACTTGTAGATAATTTTCCTTACAGTGGAATGATGTACTTCAAATAATTTGGAGATCTTTTTAAATCACTTGCCAGACTCATAGGCATCCATAACCTTTTTTCTGAAGGCCTTATAGAATTCTTTAGATCTTGGCATGATGACACCACACACCTCAATAACAAAGGGAAAACCAGACAATAGATATGAGAGGGGTATAAATAATATAGGTTCCACCTGCACTCCCTAAGCAGGTTCTAATCACTGGCATCCTTTCTTGAACACCTGATTCTAATTTTATGGATTTGAAGGTGTGATAAATGTAGGGGTGCACTTACTTTTTCCATGTGACTGATCTGTTTTTTTTTTTTTTTTTTTTTTTTTTTTTGTTAATTTAAATTAAAATACAAATGTCAGTTTTATGTGTCATTTGATAGAGTGTAAATATAATGGACAAGCAAAAATTTGATCCTCTTTGAAACACACACACACACACACACATATATATATAACCAACAATTAACATGGGGTGTACTTATTTTATCACATGTCTGTGTATACTGTATATAGCTCTTTAAGGGATGAATACAGCACTGTTTTGTGGTGGGTACTGCACCATGAGGTAGATCAGTATATACATACATTATACTCAAAGCAAAAACTGGCAGGGACACACAATGACAATCAAGCAGGACACTGGACATTTAGAAATTTAGACATACTTGACCAAGGCTTTTAGAAGTGGACACAGCCACTTCTCTGGATCTTCTTTCTCTGATACATTCCGATAGTCCATTATACTTGCATTGGTACTGTAAGCTAGTTTATTTTTTTCAAAATATTTCTTACAGTCCTAGACAGTTCTGAGTATAGCACATCTCACCCTTTCACCATAGCATATAAAATCTGACTACTGGCTGTGCAGCATGCACACATTTCTCATTACACCCTTGAGACTACATTCTTGATGACCCTTGGCATAGCCAGGACTAAATCCGAGTGCAGTGGTGAGCAATTCAGGGTTTGCATCCCTATGAGGAAATTTTCATCAGTTTTGATAAGTGCCACAATCAGATCCAGTCACGCCTCACAGGTTATTAATAAAGATTGAATAAACTGCCTTGGATAAATAAGCTTTTGATGACTGTGTTGATGATGGTGGATGAAGCCGTCAGCAGCCTTCCCTCTGCTGATGTTCAGCTGTACTTGCATTCATTGATTACTAGAATTTTCCTCTGGCAGAACACTCAGTAACCACCATTCAAACAATTGATCAGTGTTGGACAGAAAATGTGACTTTAGATGTTACTTGCAGAGCAACTGATGAAAATGTGTAAATGACCTGCAGAGCTCTGCAGTGTCATTACTCCTACACACAGTCATACACAGTGGCTTCCCCCAACAGCATGCAAATCACAAAGTGCTGTGTTAAATTTCAGCTGTCAGTAGGGGGGCAGCTCCAGGCTGCATGGACTACAGTTTTTATAGTTTTTAAATTGTACTTCAGCAGCTGCCATGTCCCATCTCGAGCAAATCAATAGCATGCTCCATGGGACTAGATTGGGTGAAAATTAATCACTCTCCCGCCTTTCCTCAGCCACCCATAAGCAAAGCCATCTAATAATGGCCTGACCTTTCCTATCAATACTGGCAAGCGTTCAGCATGCATTGTCCTACCTGCTAATTAAAAGCCTACTGGTAATTAAAGTGGTTGTAAGGGTACCATCATTGCAGCATTCCACTGAGGGGTGTCTCTGCCTGCCATGTGAGGGACCCCTTGCTGATAAATGTGGATTTTGTCTGCGTTAGCTAACTTACATTCATTATCTATGGCTGATGAGAAGCTTGACTGCTTTACTTCCACTGTCCTGGAAGTAAGTGAGGCAGAGGAATATGATAGTGGAACTCACAGAGGAGAAATGAGATGAGGCACAGCAGGAGACAGTAAACTATCAGTGGGACCCACTGGGAAATACTTTTTTTGTGTCTCACATGAGACGTCAATTGAATGGTGGTTCTTAAAGAATCAGACTAGAGGTGTGCATCGGTTCTGAGATCTTGCAGGATCTAACAAAAAAAGTCATGAGAATAGGCACTCTCGCAGGCAGGAGCAGGTAGTCAGATATGAAACTTGCGGGACAAAGAAACGTTTTTAATATGCAAGTGGACTGGGTGCCATATGATGCATTTACTGCTTTCATTCATTCATCTTCAGTAACTACTTTTAATGCAGACTGCATTAGACATCAAAATAAAAACATTTGAAAAAATAATACTTTGCCAGGAGCTTTCATTCATTCATTAATCATTTTCAGAAACCACTTTTTATCCTGGTCAGTGGATCTGGAACCTATCATGGTAACACTTGGTGTGAGGCAGGAATACACCCTGAATGGGACGCCAGTCCATCCATCACAGAGCACTGTGCACACACACATTTGCACACTCATTAAAACTTAGGGCCAATTTAGAGTAGCCTACCAGTATGTGTTAGGGAAGTATGAAGAAACCAGAGAACCTGGTGGACACCCATACAGATACAGACAGAACATGCAAAAACCCTTCACAGACAGTAACACAAGCTCAGGATCAAACAGAGGACCCTGCAGCTGTGAGGAGGATATGCTACGCCACCATGCTGCACACTCTGGAGCTCTGCTTATTTGAAATATTTGCTGTGGACACAGAGGTTCCTGGGGATTAGAATAAGTTGACACATAATAAAAGCACATAAACAAGTGCAGTGGGAAAAAAGAGTGGCGATCATTTAAAATTAGATTCGTTGAAATGCAAGAAGAAAAAGTCTCATGCTTGCTTCTAAAAAGAGTCCTAAGGAAAAGATTTATTATATCTTTTAAACAAATTCCAATTTGCATGGGGGGAAATATCTATGAGCTTGATTACATATACAACACTGCCCCCTGTTGCTTCCTCATAAAAGAGCATAGCACTGTTCCTTTCTCAGTCACAGTTACAGTATACAGTATACTATAGCCCCTGTTTTTGTGATCATAATGTATGCCCTAAAACATTAGCACACATGGTAGCCTGGTGCAGAGCAGCACAATACAAAAAGGGTAGTGTTTAAAGTAATACATTATTAAAACAATTACTTGTATTTGCCCAATCAATGGGGTGGGGGGTGGGGGGTGGGGCGTAGTTAGGGGGTGGGGGTCGGAGTGTGGGGCACAGTGGCTTAGCACATTTGACTCGCACCTCCAGCTGGATGTTGGGGTTCAATTCCTGCCCCTGACCTGTGTGTTCTCTCCATGCTTCGGGGGTTTACTCTGGGTACTCTGGTTTCCTCCCCCAGGCAAAGACATGCGTTGTAGGCTGATTGGCATCTGCCTGTGTGTGTGCAATTGTACCCTGCTATGGGTTGGCACCCTGGCCAATGTGTCTCCCGCCTTGTACCCGAAGTCCCCTGGGAAAGGCTCCAGGCTCCCTGCAACCCTTTGTAGGATAAGCAGTACAGAAGATGGATGCATGAATGCCCAATCAAATCTTTCACTCTAAAATCAAGTGTGCACAGTGTATTTCACATCAATATGTCATTGGTAGAAAAATCTCCTGGTTAATACCACCCGTATGAAGAATTTGAGCTGTTTTTGTTGTGTTCTACTCTAACACTGGGGCTCCACACACTCCTGTGGCTCTATGGCAGCACACTGTATCATAATTGACCAAAAGTTTGCTCAGGTATTGTGGGAGTGTAATGACCATTTGTAATGGTAATGTAATGACCATTTCTTTATAGGTAATTAGTAATATTTTTTTAACCAGTGCAAGCTACTGGGACCTAATATAATTTACTGGGAGCTAATATAATGTGGATAAAAAGGACTAATATGGTAAAACCTTTTGTTTCTAGTATGGTTTACTGAATTCTGGACTAACTGGGGCTTGTTTATACAGCTACTGGAACATCCAGACAGCAAAGCATTACAATAATCCAACCTAGCGGTAACAAAAGCCAGAGCTATTTTTTTCTGCATCAGGTAATGACCTTATTTCTTATCTTAGTAATGCCTCTAAGAGAAAAGCTTATCCCAGTAATATTAGGTACATGAGCTTCAAATGAGAGACTGGAAAAAATGATCAAAAATCATGGCCACGGTCTTTCACTGCTGCACATGATGTAACTAAAAGGCCAACAAGAATCAAGAAATAATCAGAAAGCATATTTATACACAGCAAAATCCACAGTGTTGATTTAACACCCAGAGCGTTGAATTTACACCCAACAGTGTTTACAGTTGCAATCAAAATGATTCAACCCCCATCGCAAATCAAGTTTATTGTCAAAATGTACAGAATTTCAGCTGTTCGCAATGAACAAATCAAACAAAAGCAATTGAAATAGTTCAACACAACAAATGCTTCAATGGTTTCCCCAAATTCAAATGAAAATGCAACTTATAATGACTTCTCCAGTTTCAAAATTATTCAACCCCTTAATGGCAATCATCTTTAGTACTTAGTAGAGCACCCTTTTGCTGTTTTGACCTGCTGCAAACGAGATGACAGCTTCTGGCAGCATTCCTGAGGAATCTTAGCCCATTCCTCATGAGCAATGGCCTCCAGTTCAATAATATTATTGGGTTTGTGTGCTGCAACCGCCTTCTTCAAATCCCACCAGAGATTTTCTATGGGGTTCAAGTTAGGTGACTGTGATGGCCCTGTAGAATCTTCCAGGACTTCTTCTGCAACCAAGCCTTGGTGGAATTTGAGGAATGCTTGGGATCATTGTCCTGTTGGAAGGTCCAATGACGCCGAAGCTTCAGCTTCCTCACAGATGGCATGACGTTTTCTCCTGGATTTCCTGGTACTTCAATGAATCCATCTTGCCTTCCACACGCTGCAGGTTTCCAGTGCCAGAGCATGCAAAGCAACCCCAGAGCATCACCGAGCCGCCACCATGCTTGACTGTGTGTTCCTTCTTCCTTCTTCTTTCTCCAGACATACCGCTGATCCATCGTGCTGAAAAGTTCCAGTTTTGTTTCAGCACTCCACAGAACCGAAGCCCAAAACTTCTGTGGAAACCTCAGTGCCTGTTGCCACCAAGTCTTGCTGCAGGTCTTTTGCAGTCACTCGAGGGTTTTTCACAAACTGCCTTCTCAGAAATCTGGTTGCAGCCGAAACTATACCTCTTGATGATTCTTTGTAAACATGTTTTATAGCACATTTAGTAATGAAGGAATATATTGTAGTTAATCATGTACATTGTAATCATGAGTACACATAAGTATCTACAAGAACTGTCATTTAGAAAAATATTTGTTAATTTTAAAGTTCAGAATAACTTAATGATTTGTTCTTAACTATTAAGTAAAATAAAATTAAGTGGAGGGTCACTGCCACTCTGTTTTGGGAAACTTACTGACCGTTACAAAAGGCAGATACTCGAGAATCCTTCCATAAATGTTACATAAACATACCCTCATAGAAAACTTCACCGTATCAACAAATACACAGTTTTTCTTGGGTAAATAACATGTGCTGACAGATATTAAACATCACACCTCCTCAACACAGGCACATTAATTTCTAACAATGAAAATAGGAACTGGAAGCAAATGGGGGAAAAAGCTGACCTTTGACCAAACAAATTTGCAGTACATCAGTGTTAACAAACAAATTACACTTGCACAAAAATAGAATCCTTTGTATATTTCTCAATAGAAAATTCAGCTTTACACAGAGCAGTCATGCTTGGTGCAGTTGTGTCATAAATGTCCATTAAATGCACAACTGGGTCTTTTAATTGGTGTTTCACATGTTTGTGTTTGTTCTACATCTTTTTGCTTTTGTGCTGATGCTCTTTTTCACTGTGGGAATATCTACACTTCAGTAAGGTTGCTTATGGATCTTTGCAGTACCTCTTCTGAGCGTGGGATTTCCTTTATGGACACATTGTGATAAATGAGCCTTATTCACTTATTAAACCTTTTTTTAACAACTGTCTTCATTAATTTCACTTGGGCCTGACTGGTGTCCCAAAGGCAGGACTAGGAAAGAAAGAGGCTGAGGCCTGGCAATTTCACTCTGATTGATAATGGGACTTTGATGAGTTTTCATTAGTCATTAAAATGCTTCTTGTTTTATATGTGATGTTTTCAGGCAGAGTAGGATCTCTAAACCTCATCAAGAAGAAGAGGGAGTCAATAAGAAGATAAACACAATTTCTGGTACTAAAGAGGGAAGAGGATCAAAAGAGCAACTGTCAACTTCTGGGCTGAACATTCTTGGACCAGAGGGGCCACTTACATGCAGCTCTACTCCACAGGGACAGGGCAGTAGAGCATCTACAGCACAGAAGACCACAGGGTTAGAGCTGGAATGCAGCACCACCAGTCTGACAGATAAAGAGACACCAAGTATAAGTGTGGAGGAGGTATGTCGTATTTGTTATTTCATCTATCTGTTATTTTGTTGCATTCCATACATAACATCCGTTATAATGCCTGTGCATTGGTAGTCTGTTTGGGTGTAATCCAGATGTTCCAGTTCTTGCATAGTTGCTTTTTTTTGGCCAAAAATTATTGAGCCCACACTGACATGAATGGAGTGGCACAACATGGGGTATGAATTTGAAATTTGCTGGCAGAGTAGTATTTTTAACCAAGCTTAACCAAAATTGCTCTTATATAACCACCTCTCAGGACCCCCTATTAACACAAACCCATGGTCAAACAGTATTTTTCTGTCTTCAGCTTAATGTTTAGGAATTCTGTCCAATTTCTTACTGTCTGGACATACAATCATTTGAAAAAATATGTACACCCCATGGAAATTGTTGGCTTTTTGAACATATTTCGACAAGCAAACATTTGATCCTCTTTGAAACAATGCCTATTAGTAAAGTTGATACACTATCAAATGACACATAAAATTGACATTTTGTAGTAATTTTCACAATTTAAATGAACAAAAAACAGATGTGTCACATGGAAAAAAAGTAAGTATACCCCTACATTTATCACTTCAAATCCGTAAAATTAGAATCAGGTGTTCAGGATTGGGTGCCAGTGATTAGAACCTGAAGCGGGAGTGCAGGTGGAACCTGTCTTATTTATACCTTTCTCATATCAAGTGTCTAGTGTTCCCTTTGCTATTGAGGTGTGGGGTGTCATCATGCCAAGATCTAAAGAATTTTGTAAAGCCTTCAGAAAAAAGATTATGGATGCCTGTGAGTCTGGCAAGGGATTTAAAAAGATGTCCAAATTATTTGAAATGCATCATTCCACTGTAAGGAAAATTATCTACAAATGGTGCAGATTTCAAATGACTGCCAACTTGTCCAGGACTGGCTGTCCCAGCAAATTCAGCCCAAGAGCAGACCGTCTGATACAAAAATAATTCTCCAAGAACCCCAAAATTTCATCACAGGATCTGCTAGTAAGTCTTGCAACTGTTAGTGTCAAAGTGCATGTTTCTAAAATCAGATAGAGATTGCACAAATTTTACCTGCATGGGAGGTGTGCCAGGAAAAAGTCTTTGCAAGACTACAGTTTGCCAATGAGCATATAGGCAAAGACCATGCCTTTTGGAATAATGTGCTCTGGACAGACAAATCAAAGATAGAGTTGTTTGGCCACAGTAACAGCAGACATATTTGGCACAGACCAAAGACAGCTTTTCAGGAGAAGCACCTCATAACAACTGGGAAGCACGGTGGTGCAAATGTTATGGTTTGGGGTTTCTTCGCTGCCTCAGGGACTGGACAGCTTGCATTTACTGATTCAACTATGAATTCTGCATCATACGGAATTGGGTTATGGAATGGCCTAGTCAAAGCCCGGATTTGAATCCCATTGAAATGTTGTGGGGGGGATTTGAAACAGGCAGTACATGTAAGAAAACCCTCAAAGGTCTTGCAACTGAAAGACTATTGCATGGAAGAGTGGTCAAAATTTCCAGCAAGCCTGGTGGACAGTTATGCAAAATGCCTACAAGAAGTTATTTCTGCTAAAGGGGGCAATACTAGCTTCTAAGGCCAAGGGTGTACTTACTGTTTCCACAGAAGAACATCACATCTATTGATATTTCTGTTGAATAAATGGTTGAAAAAGTTAATTCTCCTTGTGGTTTTGTTCAAGTATATCAACTTCATCAATAGGCACTGTTTCAAAGATGATCAAATGTTTGCCTGTCCAAATATGTCAAAAAAGCCAACAATTTCCATGGGGTGTACTTATTTTTTCACATGACTATAGACTATTTATAGCACCCCTCTTCAATGTAGGCTGACACCAAAAATGTTAAATTAACGTCACCTTATTACAGAGACCATTATATATCTTTATTAAATAACAACACATTTTAAAACCAGTTATTTGCCATACAAGTCCCTGTGAATGAGTTGTTACTAAGAAATTGTATTGTGTATTAGAACTAGCACATTAATATAAACCTGTGATTTGCTTTTCAGCTACTACTCTCTGACCTGTGCTGTTATAGAAAATTAATGAACAGAAATGAGAATTCAACAGCACTGTGGTATATGAAGATGCAATGGACTATATTATTTTACAGACTGTATTGTTTTTAAAGGGAATGAGAGGAATAAATTGGAATGTATCTACCATACCTCTTGTTAATGTGTTCATTTTAACCCAACCCCTTATAATTATGTAGCATTTTTCCAGGATACTGTCTGCATCAGTAAGCATAAAATACAATTATACTGTATGTCTGCCACACCCACAAATTCCAGTGGCCATAATTAAACTTATATTAAATATATAAATTGTCCTGGAGACCAAAGTCTCCAAAGTCAGTCTAGCTGTATTTCTATACCCCAAAATTGTGGTCAAGAAATGTTATTCACTGTCTGCTTCTGTCTTTCTCTCTTTTTCCTGTTTCTTGCTGTCTCTCAGATATTTGACATTATGCCAATTTATGGAGTTCTGCAGCCTGGTGAGATTCAGCAGGTAACATTCTCATTCTTTGGCCATGCTGACATCAGTGCTCAAGTGTTGGCAGTGTGCTTGGTGGAGGAAGGCCCAACATATAAGATTGCCCTCAAAGGAGAGGCTTCACTGATCACCTATACCTTGGACACAACTGAGATCAACTTTGGTCCTCTGGTAGATATCATTTATAACATGCAAGTGTTTTGTAATGCTATATATGGTAAACAATTCAAGCTACTTTTTTTTTTTTTGTTCGTTTTTTTTTTTCTTCTTCTTTTTTTTTAAGTTATTTGACAATGTGGCAGAAGCAGAGATCATTCTGAGAAACACAGGAAAGGTGGGCTTTGACTTCAGTTTTATGCTAGAAGATCAGCATTTGTCCCCTAAAGACACCTTACCTGGACAACCCCTTGTTATTCCCAGCATGGTGAGATGCTGCATTCATATATCAGATGTTCTACCATATATAGTAACTGTACTAAACTGGAAGTCTAGCATCACTATTAAAGCGGTTTTAACATGGCAGACACTTTGAGAAATCACACTATATTAATTGTTTTGATTCTTGTAGATAAATTGTTAGATTCAGACCCTGTCCATGTAAATCATGGCAAAATTGACAGTGTGAGAGTGCTATAAATCAATGATGTGTATGTGTCCTAACATTCTGTATTGTACAGTATACTATGATTTCAAGTAATATATGATACCTGCTTGTGTGTTTTGGCATATCTTGTCTGAAGGGCCATGTAAGGGCGAATGAGGAGATGAGAGCTTCTGTGTTCTACCTTCCTGGAATCCCAGAGGTTTTTAAGAAGATGTTCCAACTACAGGTGGCCTTCTTTGAGCCAGAAAGTATTACGATAAGAGGAGAGGGCATCTTTCCTAGAGTGTGCCTGGACCTGCCCAGAGACCTAAGTAAGAGCTCACTGAAGATAATGCATATACGTAAATACTTTAAAGGTACCATATCCTATAATATCTTGTATTTTATCTTTTTTCTTGAAGTCCACTTATGACTTTATTTTGGCTTTATGTACACAGTCATAACTCATTTTTACAGAATAAATTTCCAACCTTTCTTTATTTCGCAGAATTTAAAAGTCTGTGTTTGTTACTGTATGATTAAGACTGTTACAGACTGTTAAAGGAATCTCTTCTGACATTTTTTATTGGCTTTTTAAAAAATAAAATAAAAATTGAATGTTGGTTACGATTACTGACTTAATGAATAGCTATAAAATTAGGATAAAATGGTTAGCAAGGCAGTTAGCACATTGACAATGGTGCATACTTTTTTAGGTAAAGCTGGCTCATAATCAGTGTACATACTGAATAGTCATGAATAGATAAAATAGTCAAAAGAAGTAATACTACTTATGGGTTGCAGGTGTTCTGTCCAATATAGTTGGAATTGCCATATACTTCAGCAGTAACCAATACAGTAACCTGCCCTGTATTTGAACTGCCTCATTCAAAACAGTCCAGACAGTAACAGTTTTAAAATTTGGACGGAAATGCTCAGGGATATGGGAAAAATAATCTTCCACTCTTTTTTGAATGTTTGGGCTCCCGTAGGAGCTTATGTAGAAACACAAGTATTTTCAGCACAAAATTAACTATGTGGCTAATTTATCCTCAACTCTCTGTCACAACCATCCCAGAGACCAGCTTCACTTACTTTTAGCTTTGCTGATTGTGAGCCAGCCTAAAATCACCCACAATGGTGCTATTAATCACATACAGTGCTGTGAAAAAGTATTTGATTGATTTCTTCTGTTTTTATGTCTCATACTAAATAGTTTTAGATATTCAAATAATATACAACATAAAACAAAGGCAACCTGAGTAAACACACAATACAGTTTTATACATCTATTTTTTTTATTGAAGCAAAAAACTTATCCACCACCTATCGCCCATGTGAAAAATTAATTGCCCCCATAAACTTAAAATCAGGTTGTGCCACCTTTAGCAGCAATAACTGCAAATAACTTAGATAACTGGAGATCAGTCTTTCACTTACTTCTAGGACTAGGACTTACTCCTATGCTTTGGATAATTTTTTTGCTGCATAATCCAGTTGCGCTTGAGTTTCAGTTTACAGACTGAAGACTGAACATTCTCCTTCAGGATTTTCTGGTAGAGAGCAGAATTCATGTTTCCCTCAATTATTGCAAGTTACCCAGGCCCTGAAGCAGCAAAGCATCCCCACACCATCACACTGCCACCACCATGCTTGACCATAGTTATGATGTTCTTTTTGTGGAATTCTGTGTTTGGTTTACGCCAGATGTAACGGGACTCCTGTCTTCCAAATAGTTCCACTTTCGACTCATCAATCCACAGAACATTCTCCCAAAAAGGTTTGAGGATCATCAAAGTGTGTTTTGGCAAAATTCAGACAAGCCATAATGTTCTTCTGGGTTAGCAGTGGTTTTCACCTCGCCACCCTTCCACAGATGCTATTTTTGTCCAGTGTCTTTCTGATAGTGGTGTTATGAACAGTGACTTATTCATGCAAGAGAGGCCTGTAGTTCCTTTGATGTTGTCCTTGGCTCTTTTTGTGACTTCCTGGAGGAGCAGTTGCTGTGCTCTTGGAGGAATTTTGGAAGGTCAGCCACTTCTGGGAAGGTTCACTACTGTGCTGAGATTTTTTCCATTTGGTCCTTTGGAGTCCCAGAGTCTTTGAAATAGCTTTGTAACCCTTCCCAGACTGATGTATTTCAATCAAATTCTTCCTCATCATTTCTGGAATTTCTTTCAATTTTGGCACAGTGTGTTACTGGGTAAGACCTTTTAACCAACTTCATGCTGTTGAAAAAGTTCTATTTAAGTGTTAATTTGATTGAACAGGGTTTGCAGTAATCAGGCCTGGTTGCGTCTAGTCCAGCTGACCCCCATTATGAAAGCAGTTTCATAGATTTGGGGAATTAGTAACTACAGGCCCAGTTGGTATTCGATAACTTTTTTGCTACAGTAAATAACATTATAATTTAAAAACTGTATTTAGTGTTTACTCAGGTTGCCTTTGTTTTATCTTAAATTTTGTTTTAATTTCTGAAACAATTTAGTCAAAAACTTAAGAAATCAAATACTTTTTCATAGAACTGTACATCTGACCCAGCAGAAGTTCACAGGCTTGCAGAAGAGTCCCATTGATCAAAGCCATCATGGATCTGCCTGGAAATTAGTAAAATGGTGTGAATAATCTGTGGAATTCCTGAAAGTTAAACTTACAGTAACCAATAACCCAGGGTAAATGTTGGTTTTGTAAATGAAATAAAGCAGAAACCTGATGAGGTATTGATTCAAGTTTAGGTAAAACATTATTGGTAGAACTTGTCACCTTACTTGCCATTTTAATTACTTTATATTGTTCCATTTTAATTTTAAAATGGTGGGGAAAGAGATGTGGGCTGCTTCTAGATATATGAAGTGAAGAAAGCAAGTAAAAAACAACAGTAGCAAAATAATATTTTTTATATAAGTATTAGCAAGAAGCTTTGACTGAAAGAATTCACCCAACCCTTTTATCAAGTGTCAGTGAAATAAAGAAATACCAGTTAAATAAATGACACAACAAACATTAACTGGAACAATAAGGTGAACTTTCTCCCATTCTGCAAAGATTCTTTATACAGCAGGAGTGTAAAAGAGTGTAAAAATGAGTAGACCATCCATGGTCCAGAACTTCTGTAGAACATGGATATGGTGGCCCTGGAGGGCAACGTTGAGGGCACACGCACCTGTATGAGTTTTAAGTTTTAAATGGATGCTTTCTCTGTTAAACTTATGTATTGTAAGTTTGTATTGTATATTGTCTGTGTGGCATTCCCTCTGTGTTTATGTAGTTTTCTTCTGGGTTCTCTGGCTACTGGCTACTCTAAATTGCCCCAGTTGTGAATGAGTATGTGAATGTGCATGTGCATGGGTACCCAGTGATAGATTGTCTCATGCCCAGTGTCCCAGGACAGGCTCTGAATCCACTGAAGTCTGGTAAAGCTCGCCCTGTCCAGTCATTCTAAATCGGCTTTTATAATTCAAAGAACATAGTTGAAAAAGTATTCCACATACTGTAGTTATGGGGATGAAATTACAGCTATTCCTTGGAGACAACAACAATGTGGATAGGCTTTACAGTATTACGACAGCTAGGATGGGGTGGGAATGATGACATGTTCAGCCTGGATGAATTGGGAATGGTATTGGGGAGGTTGTGGTTATAATTTCTTCCCCCTGCAACTCACTATTTTAAAATGGTCCAGGAACAGAATTCCTAATATGAAATGTTTTGCAATATATACCAAAAGCTTATATAAATCAATTAGTCAGGCTTTTAAAGCCCTAATTTTGTGTCTTTTTGTAGATGAAGAACAATATAGCTCAGTGCTGAAGGAGGCAAAGAAGGCAGTTCAGTGTGAACCTCAAAGAGAGGACATGCTAAGCAGACCTGGTACAGGGTTTTGTGAACTGTGTGAAGAGGACTACATTCCCACAGTATGTGCACCTCTGAACACTGGAGGCAAAGTTCACAGTCCAGTTCTTTTCATGGATTATTGATTATACTTAAATGATTCTGTAGCTTTACATGTCTTACTGATTTACTGAACTACCAATACCAAGGGTATCTGTTGTTTTGTAGGGTCAACATGTAAATTATTATAGACTTGTGTGTTGTATGTTATTTTGCTTCTTTTGAAACTGTCTGCTATATACACTGACCATCCACAGCATGCAATTGTAATTATCTCATGCAATTATTCAATCAGTCAATCATATGGCATCAGCACAATGCATAAAATCATGCAGATACAGGTTAAGAGCTTCTGTTAACATTCACAGAACGTTAAGCCAGTTGGGCTGTTTTGGGTTTGCACCACATCAGGTTCCAATCCTGTCAGCCAAGAACAGGAATCTGAGGCTATAGTGGGCACAGACTGGGCTAGTTGAAGATGGACCAGGGGAGGTTTTTCCAGTCTTCAGCTATCCATTTTCTTTGAGCCTTAACTGAAGCTTGACCTGTATCGGCATGATTTTATGCATTGGAGTTCTGCCGCATGTTTGACTGATTGGATTATAGCATGAATATGCAGATCCTAATAAAATGGACAATGAGTGTATATACAGCTTTGTTTGCTGTATTTGTCTACTATCAGTGCCTAAATAACAATTGTGTGGTCTTCATCACCTTCTATTAAATTTTTTTTTTAAATCAAGTGACAACAAAAACGCCAGATGGGAAAAAATAAGTACACCCTATAATTCAGCAACGTGTAGAACCACCTTTAGCAATAGTAACTTGAAATAAATGTTTTCTGTAGGAGTTTATCAGTCTTTTACATCATTTTGGAGAAATTTTGTCCCACTCTTCTTTACAACATTGCTTCAGTTCATTGATGTTTGAGGGCATTTGTTTATGCACAGCTTTCTTAAGATCCCACCGTAGCATCTCCATGAGATTGGGGTCTAGACTTTGACTAGGCCATTCCAACACCTTGATTTTTTTCACTTCTTTAGCCATTCAGATGTCAATTTGCTGGTGTGCTTTGGATGATTGACTGTGTACATGCATATCAATATTCCGATATTAATCGGAATTTGGCAATATTGTAATTATCATTGAGGCATGTAAACTCTGCGATCCGACTGCCCGATTCAGATTAAGACAATATTCTGATTCCCCAAATTCTGATTCCCACCCCTGGAATATGCCTGTTTTAAATTCTGGAAATTTGTTGCATGTAAACACCTTATTCGGAAAATCCACTAAAAGGAGATATATGCACATGCTCAGTCCACAAGGAATTGTGGGTGCCAACAGATGCTTAGCTGTAGGCTAGGTATTTAGGAATGGCAACTCAGACATACTTGCAAGAACCATGTATACAGGAATATTCCAAAACCTGTACGCATATAAACATTGTATTCTGAATATGGCTGCAACCCAAATATAGACCTTAAACGGAATTTGATGTGCATGTGAAAAGTTTCCCAGGACCTGTGGCTGCAGAACAATCCAAATAATCACCCCTCCATCACTATGCTTGTCAGTTGGTTTGATGTGTTTGTGGTGATACGCTGTGATTGGTTTTCACCAAACATGGCGCTGTGCATGATGACAAAACATCTCCACCTTGGTGTCATCAGTCTAAAGGATATTGTTCCAGAACTTCTGTGGTTTGTTCAGATGCAATTTTGCAAAGTCTTGCTGCCATATTCGTTTTGGAATGAAGGGGCTTTTTCCTAGCCACCTTTCCATGAAAGCCATACTAGTCCAGTCTTTTTCTGATTGTGCTGTCATGAACATAAACATTTAATGTGCTTACAGCAGCCTGTAGGTCACATGATGTCGCTCTTTGGTTTTTCTTTATATCTCTGAGTATTAAACAGTCTGACCTTGGACTGAATTTGCTGGGATGCCCACTCCTGGGAAGATTGGCAACTGTCTTGAAGGTGCTCCATTTGTAAACAATCCTTCTCACTGTAGAATGGAGAATTTCAAATTGTTTGGAGATGGCCTTATAACCCTTCCCAGATTGATGGGCAGCAAAAAATGCTTATTTGAGGTCATAGCTGATGTCCTTTCTTCTTGGCATGATGGAGACACACACCTAAGTGCTCCAGAACACCAACTGCTAAAAGTTCTGCTGTTTTAGAGGTAGTCACACTTGTTGATGATTAACTATTCTTGTGCATATCATTAGTAACACTTGGCTGCTAATTACTTTCTTAATTATTGTGGAAGTAGGAAGGATGTACTTATTTGTTCCCCGCCTGTTTTCTGAATGTTGGTCTACTTTATTTTGGGAAAAATAAACATATTGATATATGTTGCATGTTTGTTTGTTTGTTTGTTTGTTTGTTGTTGTTGTTACCTGAGGTTGCCCACTGCTCCAGGTGTGTTCAATGGTTTGTAATGTGTGTGTTCACTACTCACAACTTCTAATGTGTGTGCACTAACTTGGATGGGTTAAATGCAGAGGACAAATTCCAAGTATGGGTTACCATACATTGGCCTTTACATGTCACTTTCACTTTTCACTTTCACTTATTTGTTTCTATATAGAAGTTGGTGAGGACCACACAATCGTTATTTAGGCCCTGATAAATAAAAACATAGAATTGAAGGACAGTGTACTTTTTCCCTTGACCGTAAATGTTTATGTGCATGTGTGCAGTATGATGCTCTGCTGCAGCTGGAAGTTGAGAGGCTCCTAGTCAAGGAAAACTTTATAGCCTCTGAGAAATCACAAAGAGAATCTGTGCAATGTGAAACAACTGGATCCATTTCTAGCATGTGGCGCAAAAAGCTCAGCAGGTAACATCACATAATAAAATGATTAAAGATCCATGCTTTCATTAAAGAGAAACATGTTTTTGTAATATACCATCCTGACAGGTTTATTTTGCCTGAGTACATTCTGGACTTTGGTTATGTGATCCACGGCACTGTATCGACTCACATTGTCAAAGTGACAAACACTGGGCCTCTCCCAGTGTCCTTCAGAGCTGAACGACGTTCTCTGGCAGGCACAGGTTGGTGCATGCAACGTATAGCTTATGAGTGTACTCTCTTTACAGAACAATGGATACAGAAATGGGTTCATGTCTTTTCCAGGATTTAGCACAGAGTTGGATAGGGTGAAGAATCTGCCCTACTGTGAGACAGAGACATTTGAGGTGAAGTTTGATCCACGAGGTGCAAATCTAGAGCTTGGGGAGATGAGCACTGTCTTGCCTATACAGGTAGGTTTTTCATAGTGTTTAAGGGCATTGATATATAGTGGTGAACAAATATAATCCATGGATTTCAAGGAGTTTACTTGTCATGACTTCACTGCCATACACAAAATCAAGTGTATCATGAATATTATTGGTGATATTTAGTAAATTCCTGTGAGGTGCTTATGCTTATGAAGGAATACTCAGTTTATAGCTTTTCCTGCTGCAAAATAGCTATCTTTGATGAAACTGGAAGAATATAAGCCTGGAAGGCTTAGCATCTAGCTCATGGTGTCTTTTTTTGTTGTTGTTTTTTTTTAAAAAGCTTCAGGTAGGTACAGTATGTGTACTGTATATGAGAAAAATGTAACAATATATCAGTATGAAGGACCTGTTAAGCGCTGAGAGTCCAGAAGAGCCTTAAGCCTTCTTCGAATGATATCATAGTCCTGCATACAGGTGCATCTCAAAAAATTTGAATATTGTGGAAAAGTAATTTTTTTCTGTAATTTAATTCAAAAAGTGGAACTTTCATATATTCTAGATTCATTACACATAAAGTGAAATATTTCAAGCTTTTTTTGTTTTAATCTTTATGATTACGGCTTATAGCTCATGGAAATCAAAAATCCAGTATCTCAAAATATTAAGTATTAAAATTATTGTTAAAATTGAATAAACAATTTATAATACAGAAATGTCGACCTTCTGAAAAGTATGTTAATTTATGCACTCAATACTTGGGGCTCCTTTTGCACGAATTATTGCATCAGTGCGGCGTGGCATGGATGCAATTAGACTGTGGCACTGCTGAGGTGTTATGGAAGCCCAGGTTGCTTTGATAGCGGCCTTCAGCTCATCTCTATTGTTGGGTCATTTTCCTCTTGACAAAATTCAGGTCAGGAGAGTTGGCTGGCCAATCAAGCACAGTAATACCATGATCAGCAAACCAGTTATTAGTAGTTTTGGCACTGTGGGCAAATGCCAAGTCCTGCTGGACAATGAAATCAGCATCTCCATAAAGCTTGTCAGCAGATTGCCTGGTAGACAGCTGCATTGACTCTTGACTTGAGAAAACACAGTGGACCAACACCAGCAGATGACATGGTACTCTAAATTATCACTGACTGTGGAAACTTCACACTGGACTTCAAGCAACTTGGATTTTGTGCCTCTTCATTCTTCCTCCAGACTCTGGGACCTTGATTTCCAAATGAAATGCAAAATTTACTTTCATCTGAAAAGAGGACTTTGGACCACTGAGCAACAGTGTTTTGAGTAAAAAGTTGTTTTGAGTTAATTAGCTGATTAGAGTCTTCTCAGGTTGATATTGCTGTATTATAAATTCTTTATTCTAATATTTTTGGGATACTGGATTTTTCCAGTATCTCATTTCCATGAGCTGTAAGCCGTAATCATCAAAATTAAAACAAAAAAGGCTTGAAATATTTCACTTTGTGTAATGAATCTAGAATATATGAAAGTTCCACTTTTTGAATTAAATTATGGGGGGAAAAAATGAACTTTTCCATGATATTCTAATTGTTTGAGATGCACTCACTGCTTCTCACGTAGCTGGGGGTCAGACATCATTGTGAGAGTAACAGCAGTCATATTAGTGTTACTTATTACAGAAAATTGTGTATGTGGGTGGGTGGGGGGTGTGCAGGGTTAGGTGTACGGTGTATCATGGGGGGGTGTACGGGGTCATAGGCAGCATTCCTCCTCATCCAAACAGGGCGAGTTGAATTGATGCCAGAGAGCTCGATTTTGGTCTCATCTGGCCACAACACTTTCACCTAGTTCTCCTCTAAATCATTCAGATGTTCATTGGCAAACTTCAGACAGGCCTGTACATGTGCTTTCTTGAGCAGGGGGACCTTGCGGGCGCTGCAAGATTTCAGTCCTTCACGGTGTAGTGTGTTACCAATTGTTTTCTTGGTGACTATGGTCCCAGCTGCCTTGAGATCATTAACAAGATCCTCCTGTGTAGTTCTGGGCTGAGTCCTGACCATTCTCATGATCATTGAAACTCCACAAGGTGAGATCTTGCATGGATCCCCAGACCAAGGGAGTTATTTTGTGTTTCTTCCATTTGCGAATAATCGCACCAACTGTTGTCACCTTCTCACCAAGCTGCTTGGAGATGGTCTTGTAGCCCATTCCAGCCTTGTGTAGGTCTACAATCTTGTCCCTGACATCCTTGGACAGCTCTTTGGTCTTGGCCATGGTGGAGAGTTTGGAATCTGATTGATTGATTGCTTCTGTGGACAGGTGTCTTTTATACAGGTAACAAACTGAGATTAGGAGCACTCCCTTTTGTTGCCAGCGGTTTAGACATTAATGGCTGTGTGTTGAGTTATTTTGAGAGGACAGCAAATTTACACTGTTATACAAGCTGTACACTCACTACTTTATATTGTAGCAAAGTGTCATTTCGTCAGTGTTGTCCCATGAAAAGATATAATAAAATGTTTACAAAAATATGAGGGGTGTACTCACTTTTGTGAGATACTGTATGTGTGTATATATATATATATATATATATATATATATATATATATATATATGTGTGTGTGTGTATATGTATATGTATATATATATGTATGTATGTATACACCTAATGATTTTCATGAAATGGCTGCATATACCTACCATTATGGATTCCCCATTGCACTTAGATATTTGTGGGTTTCTGGCATTCTTTGGCTTCCTCCAAACATTAATCGATCTGTACATTGGAAATATGGTGAGAATTGACTTATCAGTCTATATTACATACTGTGCCCTCCACTAATATTGGCACCCTTGGTAAATATGAGCAAAGAAGGCTGTGAAAATTTGTCTTTATTGTTTAACCTTTTGATCTTTTGTTAAAAGAAAATCACAAAAATACTCTGCTCTCATGGATATCAAACAATTGCTAAAAAAACACAGGTTTATCAAAAAAAATATCTTTGTTAAATATAGGTGTGCAACAATTATTGGCACCCCATGAATTCATATGAGAAAAATATATTTGAAGTATATTCCCATTGATATTTGACATTTTTCATATTTACACAATAGCTGGTAATCTGACATCAGATCCAATGGAGATTAATGAAACTTTTGCAGTGTTTTTTCAGTTGTTACATACAGCAGATTCTACAGGACAGAATATGGAGCAAACTACATTTTTAGACAACCTTAATGTCCACTCCCTGAGCAGTGAAGCCAAACTACAGTTGGATGAACCCTTAAGTAGTGACATTTAAATGCCATAGTGAATATGAAGAGTGAAAAGACAGCTGGCCTGCACGGAATACCAATTGATATATATAGTAAAAAGCTTTTAAAGATAAATTAATAGTTCCTCTATTAGAAATGTATGAAGACTCTTTTCAAAAGGGATGACTTTCCCCCTCTCTTAGAAATGCACTAATAACACTTATTCCCAAACTTGATTAGCCCCAAGACAAGTGTGAATCATAGACCGATCTTGTTAATGAATTTCGATGCCAAGATCATAGCCAAGGTTTCAGCTCTCTGATTGGAAGCAAAAACGAATTTATGCGAAATAGACAGGCAATTTATGAAATTGATGGCTCCAAGGATACAGGTACAATGCTGTGCAAAGGTTTTAGGCGCCCTATTGTTTTTAGTACAAACTTTGTTATAGATTTTTGATTTTTATCACTTCTACATTATCAAGTCAGTACAGAAAACATTTTAGATTCGCAAACATTAGTTTTCTAGCACAAAATTAAACATTACAGAAAAATGTTTGAATGTCATTAAAGAAAGCAGCATATTACGTAAGAGACCACTTTTCAGACAAAAAACACAATGAAGGTTTTGCTGCAAAAATAAGAAGCAAGTACAACAGTCAAAGTCTCCAGAAGAACTGTGGCTGTTTCTGCAAGATGCTCAATAAATTACCATCTAATGTCCTTATAAAACTGCACACATTGTACCGGAGACTACTATTTTTATTTTTATTTTTATTATTTTTTTCACACCAAATATTGCCTTTGTTTCATTTACTACTGTTTACTGCTCTTTATGGTATTGTTTTAAAAAGTAGAAACATTTAATTTCATTCTTTTGAAGGCATCTTTGCTCTACAGCATTTCTTTGCATGTGCAAGACTTTGGCACAGTATTGTATTTTATCGTTAGATGCAGAAAAAGCATTTGACAGTGGTGAGTGAAACTTTTGCCAGTGGATTAAGATTTTATATCATAGTCCGACAGCAGAGGTTATTACAAATAATTTGAATTCAAAACCTTTTAATTTGCATCGTGGGATCTGTCAGGGCTTTCCACTCTCGCCATTATTGTTTGTATTAGCCTTGAAACCCCTGGCAATTGCGATTAGAACTCATCCAGATAAAAAGGAAATTGAAATGGCATAGAGCATCGTATTTCGTTATATGCAGATGATATAATTTTACACTTAACAAACCTTAAAGATTCAGTACCCACTCTTAATAATTTGATCAGTAATTTTGGAACATTTTCTGGCTATAAAATTAACCAAAGAACGCCATACCCACGATGAAGCATGGTGGTGGCAGCATCCTGCTTTAGGGCTGCTTTTCTTCAGCCAGAACTGGGGCTTTTATCAAGGTGGAGGGAATCATGAATAGCTACAAATACCTGTCAATTTTAGTGCAAAACCTTCAGGTGTCTCCTAATAAGCTAAAGATGAAAAGGAATTTCACTTTTAGCATGACAATGACCCAAAGCATGCATCCAGATCAACAAAGGAATGGCATAACCAAAAGTAGATCGATGTTTTTAAATGACCTAGCCAGAGTCCAGACCGGAATCCAACAAAAATCTGTTGGGTGACCTGAAGCAGGCTGTGCAAAGGAAACGTCCTTACAATTTGATGGATCTGGAATGTTTTTGCAAGAAAGAACGGGAAAATATTGCCAAGTCAAGATGTACCATGCTGATAGACTCTTACCCAAAAACACTGAGAGGTGTAATAAAATCAAGAGGTGCTTCAACGAAGTATTAGTTTAGAGGTGTGCGCACTTACTTCTGACATGATTTATCTTAGTTTCAATTTTTTTTACTTCACGAAAACTTGCCCTTTTAACAGGTGTTTGTAGACCTTTTATATCCACTGTATTTATCATGCCTACATAACAATTGGGTGGTCCTCACCAACGTCTATAAACAGACAAATAACCTCAGGTGACAACAAAAAAACAGATTTCAAAATGTAGTCGTTTTCTACCAAAAAGTGAACCAACATTCAGAAACCAGGTGGGAAACATAAGTACACCCTATAATTCAGCAACATGTAGAACCACCTTTAGCAACAATAATTTAATTCAATAAGTAAACATTTTCTTAAAATTATTGGAGTTTATCAGTCTCTCACATTGTTTTAGAGAAACCACTCTTCTTTACAACACTTCAGTTCATTTCTTTGAGGGCATTTGTTTATGGACAGCTCGCTTAAGATCCCACCGTAGCATCTCAAAGGAAGGTGTACTTTCTTGTTACCATGACTGTATGTTGGGGGCCGGATTTATAATGCTTTCCTGCATTATAAGACATGTAGGCATTCTTAATTATAATGACTCTTTTAATACCCTGCATTTTTGTAATGTATAGGTGTTGGGGGGTCCTACAGTTCAAGTCTGTCTACTTGCAGTGGTCATGATGCCCTCCTTGACCGCCTCCACTAACATGTTACAGTTTGATAGTGTTCACTGTGGCATGTGCAAAGTGGCTACATTGCAGCTGCACAACCCTGAGCCAGTGCCCTGTAAATGGAGCATCAAAGAGGAGGAGCAGCTCAAGAGGAAGGTGAAGGTACTTTGTGAAAATGGCTATGACATGTTGTGTGTACAATCTGCAAGTTGCCCTGGACACACACACACACACACACACACACACACACACATACACCCACACACCCACACTCAAAGTAGAGCTGCATTTGTGATATATATACACACAGCGTGTATAAAAAAGAATCACGCCCCTTTAAAATAATCACATTTTGTTACTTTTCAGCCTGAAATGAAGACGGACACAGTTTTTGTTTTATCCAGTTTTTGTTTTATCCAGCTGTATCCAGCAGTGCAACTTATAACATCCAAGTGAAAGATATAATACCAACATGTCAGGGAAATAAATAAATAAATAAAAAACCAGAATGACTGAGTTGGAAAAAGGATCACCCCCCTCCTAAAAATGACTTGTAAACTCAATCAGGTGTAGCTAATCACCTTCTCAATGGCACACAAGGCCATTTGACTTTCAACTGTGATCAGCTGTGGTCATTTTGATTAGCTCAGCATGAAAAGAGCTTTCCTGGAGCATTTTGTAGTGCAACTGAAGCAAACAATCAACTATGGGTGGCAAGGCATTGTCAAAAGATCTCTGGGATAAAGTTGTGGACAGACACAAGTCAGGAGATAGATAAAAAAATCCAAAAAAATGCCTAGAAGCACGGTGAAGTCTATTATTAAGAAATTGAAGGTATTTGGTACAACGCAGACCCTCCCTGGATCAGGATGTCGCTCCAAACTGGATGAAAGGGCCAGGAGGAAACTGGTCAGAGAGGCTACCAAGAGGCCTACACCAACTCTGAAGCAGTTGCAGGAATTTATGACAGAGTGGTCATTGTGTGCATGTGACAACAATATCACAAATTCTCCACAAATGTGTCTAGTATGGGAGGGTTGCAAGAAAAAAGGCACCCGTGACTGAGCTTTGCCAAAATGCACCTTGAAGATTCTGAGGCCACATGTAAAAAGGTGTTATTGTCAAATGAGACTAAAATTTAGTCATTTGGCCTCATCACAAACAATATGTGTGGTGGAAATCCAATACAGCTCACCATCCAAATAACACCATTCCTACAATAAAGCATGGAGGTGGTAATATCCTGTTATGGGGGTGTTTCTCTGCAGCAAGGACTGGAGCAGGATAGAAGGGAAATGGATGGGGCAAAATACCATCAAATTCTTGAGGAAAATCTATTGCCCTCTGCCAGAAAGTTGTCAATGGGAAGAAGGTTTACCTTCCAATATGACAATGACCCAATGCATACAGCAAAACTGACCACACAGTGGTTGAAGGAGAAAAAGGTGAATGTCCTTGCATGGCCTAGTCAGAGCCCAGACTTAAACCCAATTGAAAATCTGTGGAATGACTTGAAGATTGCAGTCCACAAACGGTCATCATCAAATTTAACTGAACTTGAGTAGTTCTGCAAAGAAGAGTGGGCAAATATTGCAAAGTCTAGACGTGCAAAGTTAGTAGAGACATATCCCAACAGACTAAAGGCTGTAATTAAAAAAATAAGGCAAATTAAAGCAAGGGGTGATCCTTTTTCCAACTCAGTGATTCAGGTTTTTTATTTTTTAAAAATTTTTTCTGACATGTTGGTGTTATATCTTTCACTTGGATGTTATAAGTTGCACTGAGTAAATACAGCTGGATAAAACAAAAACTGTGTCCGTCTTCATTTCAGGCTGAAAAGTAACAAAATGTGATTATTTTAAAAGGGGGTGATTCTTTTCTGTACCCACTGTACAGTTGAACGATCATTTTCAAAGATAAAACTTGTGAAATCCAGACTTCGAAGTCTATGTAATGAAGAGAGGCTCTCCATCCTACTGCTACTCTCAATCGAGCATGACATTCCAATTAACCATGAGGAAGTCATTCAAATATTTCAAAACACAACAGACAGACGAATATTGCTATAAATACAGGTGATTCATTTAATAAATAATTACGTGTAAAAAAAAAAAAAAAATTACCATTTGGTTATGCACATTAAAGTAATCATTCTTTTTTTTTTAAGTGCCCTTTTTGGTGCTTCTGCCCCTGCCCCAGCGGCGGTCTGTGCACGCCACTGGATTACACAGTGAAGTGCACAAGAAGGCAGAGAATGTATTTATTGTTACCAGCGAGTTAGTGTACCATTAGAATATTGACAAGAAATCTGTAACAATGGGAACAAAACACATGCATCAACACCTTATATTGTGTTTGTATTATGATAATCAACAATCTCTCTGAAAGATTTGTATCATTAATATTATGCTGTACTGGGAATTATAAACATGTCACAAAATCAAACCCTTATTTCCAGATGTGCATTTTCCTTTGAAATAACTTTGTTTCCCTTTTTAAAATTCAAAGTGAAACATACTGTATTTAAATCTGAGAAAACTGCATTTCAATGCTGTTCCAATAAAGTACTGAGGACAGTGATCTTTAAATAATAATAATAATAATAATAAGAAGAAGAAGAAGAAGAAGAAGAAGAAGAAGAAGAAGAAGAAGAAGAAGAAGAAGAAGAAGAAAACTAACCACATCAATATGTTTTGTTTTCTTGGTTGTGTGTCAAGACTGAAAAGCACATGCCACTTCACCTGAGACAGGATGCTCGTTTAGAGAAGCTGACTTCACTTACCTTTGAGATGTTGCCATCCAGTGGAATGCTGTATCCTGGTGACAGGGTCAACATCCAGGTCAAATTCAGTCCAGCCGAAGGGGTAAGAATTACTAGCTATTGGTGTCTGATCCAGTAACCAGAATTTTTCTTCTCCATATGATTTGGCTCTAAAGTAGAGAAGCAGGACTTCTGCTGCCAAACTTTTCAATAAAACCTACATGATGTAAATTGCAAACATGATTCTGGAGAGTGCTTACATCCATGGCCCCTTTTCTCTCTTTTATATATAGAGCTTAATGCAGATTTTAAAGTCTGGTAGTGCTTATCCTTCCCCCTTGTCAGGGCTAAATGTGCATACACATTTATCTCTAGCAACATCAGGAGTAGCAGACACGGACGTGGCATACACACAGACTCAAATACTACTAATCTATGGTTTAGATAAGTAATTAGCCTAGAGTTTTGCTACGGTTGTAAAGAATACTGCAACAGCAAAGTGGTATTTAAATTAAAGCTTATGGAGTAACAAAGAGGAATAAACCAGAACAAGAGTGGAAGGTTATTTATTAAATAAAAACTTCACTCTGTGAGCAAACAGACTCATTTTATGCAAGTGGTAGTTTTAGCTTCAGACCATCCACTCATATCAGATGATGTGATGTATGTCTGGAGAATGAACTGGTTTTTACATTTGTGGTCACAGTCATTTCTATGTTGATCTGTGTTATAGTTTAGGTAATTATCTAGTTAATAGATCCATCTAAAATCAGGTCTTAACATCCTGGCAGTGGGCTAAAATATCTTTGTACATACTGGAATTCCTGATGACATCAATCTTCACCAGAGTCCTTGGACCACTATGAGCCACAATACAGCCCTAAAGCACCACTGATCCACCACCATATATTACAGAGACTCTTAGGTTCTTTTCAGAGTATGCAGACTACATGCATATGGCCAAAATGGTATACAGTGCTGTGAAAAAGTATTTGCCCCATCCTGATTTCTTCTATTTTTGTGTATATTTCATATTTTCATATTTCATATTTTGAAGCAAAAAAAGTTATCCAATACCAACTGGGCCTGTGTGAAAATGTGTTTGCCCCCGTAGTTACTAATTCCCCAAATCTATGACACTGCATTCATAATGGGGTTCAGCTGGACTACACGCAACCAGGCCTGATCACTGCAAACCTGTTCAATCAAATCAACACTTAAATAGAACTTTTTCAACAACATGAAGTTGGTTAAAAGGTCTTAGCCAGTAACACAATGCCAAAGTTGAAAGAAATTCCAGAAATAATGAGGAAGAAGGTGATTGAAATACACCAGTCTGGGATCTCCAGTTATCAGAAGCGTTGGTTTCAATTATTGCTGCTAAAAGAGGTGCAACCAGATTTTAAGTTTAAGGGGGCAATTAGTTTTTCACATGGGTGATAAGTGTTGGATAACATCTTTTTGCTTCAGTTAAAAAAAGAATAATAACTGTATTGTGTGTTTACTCAGGTTGCCTTTGTTTTATGTTGTATTTCATTTGAAGATCTAAAACTACAACCCCAATTCTGAAAAAGTTGGGACAGTATGGAAAATGCTAATAAAAACAAAGAGGAGTGATTTGAAAATGTACTTTGACTTGTATTTAAACAAAAAATGTATAAAGACAAGATATTTGATGTTTTACCTAATCAACTGCATAGTTTTTTGAAGATAAATGTTTATTTTGAAATTGATGCATGCAACAAGTTCCAAAAATGGGGCAATTTAGGACTAATAGTGATGTGACAAGTTGAAATAAGATGGTGATGTGAAACAGGTGAGGCAATCAACTAATCATAGTATATAAGGAGCCTCCAAAAAAGGCCCTGTCCTTCAAGAGCAAGGATGGGTCGAGGCTCTCCAATCTGCCAACAGATGCGCCAGCAAATAATCCAACACTTTGAGAACAACATTCCCCAAAAACAAATCGGTAGGATTTTGGGCATTTCACCTTCTATAGTGCACAATATAATTAAAAGATTCAAGGAATCCGGTCAAATCTCGGTGTGTAAAGGGCAAGGCCAAAAACCACTTCTGAATGCACGTGATCTCTGATCCCTCAGACGTCACTATCTTAAAAACCGTCATGAGTCTGTAATGGATCTCCTGACATGGGCTCGGGAATACTTTGGTAAACCTTTGTCAGTGAACAACATTCGCCGCTGCATCCACAGATGCAAGTTAAGGCTATGTAAAGTAGAAGCCAGACATCAACACTGTCCAGAAGCGCCGCCGACTTCTCTGGGCTCGGTCTCATCTGAGATGAACAGTAGCACAGTGGAATCATGGTTTGTAGTCCAGCGAGTCAACATTTCAAATAGGTTTTGGAGAAAACAGCCGTCGTGTTCTCTGGGCCAAGGAGGAAAAGGACCATCCAAGCTGTTATCAGTGTCAGGTCCAAAAGCCAGCGTCTGTCAAGGTATGGGGGTGTGTCAGTGCCCATGGCATGGGTAACTTGCCTTTTTTTGCCTATTTGTGAGGACACCATTAATGCAGAAAGATATGTACACATTTTGGAGTAACATATGCTGCCATCCAGAGCAGGACAACGCCAAACCACATTCTGCACAGATGGTTGCGGAAGCAGAGAGTGCGGGTGCTAGCATGGCCTGCCTACAGTCCTGACCTGTCTCTGATTGAGAATGTGTGGTGCATTATGAAGCACACAATGAGACAACAAAGGCCCCGTACAGTTGCGCAGCTGAAGAAATGCATAATGGATGAATGGGGGAAAATTTCACTTGCTAAACTTAACCAACTGGTGTCTTCAGTGCCCAAATGCTTAATAAGTGTTATTAAAAGAAAAGGTGATGTTGTAAACTGCAGTCGAAATAGTCGAAACCGTTGACTGTCCCAAATTTTTTGGAGTGTGTTGCAGTCATCAGATTTGAAATGAGTGTATATTTTCAAAAATAAATTAAATTCACAATGTAAAACATCAAATATGTGTTAATAATGTATTTTCAATATAGTACAGGGTGAATTGAGTTTTCAAATGATTCTTTTTGTTTTTTGCATTTTCCATACTGTCCCAACTTTTTTGGAATTGGGGTTGTATTTAGTATGAGATATACACAAAAACAGAAGAAATCAGGAAGGGGTCAAATACTTTTTCACAGCACTGTATCCTTTACCTGACAGATTAATAGCCTCTGCCTTCTATGTTGAAAGCTCTTTGGTTTTCTCTACAGTTATAAATAGCATAGATTTTACATGTGAAATATTGCTACATATGTTTTTGAGAGAAAATAAGATTTAAAAAGAAGTTCTTATGAGTTTTTGTTGGAGGAAAGGTAAAATGAACTTGAGTAGGTGGAAAATTTTAATAATTGTATGTAATGTTTACCTTATGCAATCATTTTTGCTCATTCTTTTGATGTGTGCCAATAATTCTGGATGTGACTGTATGTTCTTTGCAGAGAATGTACAGAGAGAGACTGGTGATAGCAGTGGCCCAGAGCACCCAGCGGATCCTACTGTTAGCCGAGGGTCAGGGATTGGAGCCACAGCTGGAGTTTTCTGCCTCAGAAATTGAGTTGGGGCCTGTGTTACCCTACAGCAATGGAGAGGAGGTTGAGGTGCTGGTCAGCAACCCTTGCCCTTTCCCCATTGAGTTCTACTCCCTGGACTTCGACAAGCAGTACCTGGAGGAAGAGAAAGTGAGTGTTCTCTATACCCTTTTTGAACAGCAGGTTTGACTGGGCATTAAGATACAATTGACTTTTAAAGTACCTCATCAAAAATTCTTAAGAATGAAAAAAAATTGGTAATACCAACTAGTCTCTCCTAGTATGCTTAAGTTCAAGGGGTGATTAAATAAGTGATTAAAGATCTATAATCTTCAGTTGATCAAAGTTTATGCACCGACTACTATTACTGTATGTGTACATTTTTACTATGTAATATTTCTCATTGGCTGAGATTGTGATGTATAAGTGATTATAGACCCCTGAGTGATACATGTCATTCTAATGTCAGCCACACCTCCTGGTTGCAAAAACATAGCGGGAAACTATAGTGATTTTTAACAGAATTTGTTTTCTGAAATGTCAGAAAATAGTTCATAAACACATTCTTATTTTACTGTATACTACTGAATCAGACACCTTTCCAAGCCAACAGAAGACCGTTGCAGTAACAGATAATTAGGAAGGATAATTGGTCAGAGGAACACTGTCTTTGCAGTGTCCATTTCATCTCAGCTAAGTAGCTAACTATCAATAAGTGAAGCTGGCTTGCTAACTAAGAATTCAACAGGCTTAAATTGCTAGTTAGCTAACTTCTAACTTGTATCGCTTTAACCAACCTACATAGCTTGGCTAGGTCGTATTCTTACTGAGGAGTTGCCTATAATTTATACATTTATTTAGCTAACATTGTTCAGCTAACAAATGAGTTTACGGCATCTGGTTAGGCAGCACCACAGCTTTCAGTGCCACAATGTCCATAATGCTGTCATCGTAAAATACTACCTCATAAACCACATGCTCTGTAGCTGCATTGACCATGTCAATTTATTGAACCAGTCAGCTCTTTTCAGACCTTTTGTGTTATATAAACTTAATCCATCTATCTTCCCAGATCCTGCAGTTGATAAAAGGATATGATGCGCATAATATATTGCTGCTACCCCCTCGAGCCCCTGGCGAGCCTCTGCATGCTGAACTCCTGGACTACTACCAAGAGCACAGGTCTGGGAAATCTGAACCAGGTATAATTTCCTCTTTCATTTCTCTTTCATCATAATTAAAGGATAGTTTTCAACAACAAAAAAAGGCTAACAATGTTTGACACCAAATTAGCATGGTTTTGTTTGCATAATTTTGTTTCACCCAAATCACATATTATTAGTTGTAGTGTCTGTGTTATATTTTGAGACAGCGGCGCAATTCTGAACATGCTTTGTTGCATTTATATTTGATCCTGGGTGGTACTATGCAATAGCTTAATCAGGTTTTGTTTCACCAGTGAAAGCACCAATATGCACAGATTACATTTGCAATGACCGAAAATGCATATTGAAATTTCAGATCGGGTTTTAGTCAAAGAGTTACATGTAACTGTGCAGTCAGTCCCCACAGTAACATTGATTTGTAAAATAAATTGGTTGACCTTTAACTTTGATACACAATATTATAGAAATATTATAATTTAAGGTGTAGATTCTTGAATTGATTGTTTTATAAAACTGAGCTAAACTGGATTTCCACCTTGGTGTACTGATAAAGTGTATACAACTCACTTGTAATATGTTGCTGTTTTTTGAAAAAGTTCTGACTCATGCTGGCAGTGGCTGTTATATTTATGAAATAACTCAGTCAGAGATTGTATATTATATATCATGCTGTATAAAAAAAAGCAGTTCTTTCTGGAAAAAATGTTCATGGTTGTTCCAAACCTGGGCAACATCCACATGTCACTTATGCTTTAGCTGACTCTCGTAAAGATGTCGAGCCTTCCGACGCCAGGGAGAAGGAGAAGTGTGCAGGGCGAGAGGATAACTTATCAAATGCTCCAGCTGAAGAGTGCCATCTGGAGGGTGGTGAGGCAGATGCCACATCTGTACTGTCCAAATATGGGACATCCACGGGTGCAGGTATGCTTGCGCTGAGTTAATGGAAAAATTGCCTTTCAATATTGTTCATGACTTAATGCAGAAATACTGAAGTATTTTAAAAAGTTTGAGTAGATCAGGTACATTAGTCAAATTGACAATGAATAAAGATGGAGCTGTGTTATCCTTACAGATGTGGTCAAAGACAACATCAGGACCAGCAGGATGGGTGATCTGGAGGTGAACCCTGTGTCTAGAGCCATTGCTCACTACATGGGCATTGATTTGTCACCAGCAGGCCAAGCTGCTCACAACTGCAAAGGCATTGCAATTGTAGTGCATGGTGCTCCACTCTCAGGTAGGCTGAGAATCTCTGAACCTCTTGGTTAAATAATAACACATCATGCTATTTAATAATCATGTCACTTCTCCAATTTTAGAGAAAGCAACATACTTAGCACATTTAATTTTAAATTTGGGCCTTTACACAGATAGCATTAATAGTACACATGTAAATTAGATATACTATACTGTATTTTATTCTAAGTGAATAATGTAATATGACTGTTCAAAGGCTTTTGTACTTCACTTTATTAATATACAACCCTTGCAGTGTACTATAAGTTCTTGCCTGCAAGTCTATGGAGTGGATCTAGCTTTATGTTTCCATGGTCCTTGGTTTTGCTTTTGCCACTGGTAAGATGATTGTATGCATGTGTAGGTAAGACAGCTTTGGCTGTGAGCTTGGCGAGGTATTACGGTGTTGCGTGTCTGAACATAGACTCAGTAGTGCAAGAGGCTGTGTCATCTGGAACCAGCACTGCAAGCAAGCAGGCCAGAGAGCTGTTTGGAGCAGCCATTGAGTCGGTGCCAGGCACAGCAGAACATACTGGTGAATATACATGTTCCTGGATTCTTTTCTACCTTTTGCTACCTTCTATTCTGTAAATGTATTAGTTTAGAAGAAAGTCAATTTAGCAACTTTAACTTTGTGGATAGATTAAATTTCTCTATATTTTTGTGTGTCTGTGTGTTTTTAGCCCCAGCTCCGTTAGATGTGATGACTGTGGCTAGTCAGGCTGTAGGCATTCTCAGTGTTGAGGCATTAGCCAAGCACACTGGTGAGGGTATACAGGACACTGACTCCAAAGCCCCCACATCCACTATCTCAACAAACAACAAGACCAGCACCATGGGAGCAAAGAAAAATGATGGCTCTAATCCCACTGCTACAGTGGTAATCACCTTCAAACAGTCATTCACAATACATAATGCACACATCTATATAAAACCTCACTGATTTGAACTTCTGCCCTAAACTAAATGTTTACTCAATAGCTACACTGATTTAAAGAACATGTGTTGGGAATACAATTGGACATAGAATCATAAATTAATTATTCGTCTTTTACACATTAGAGACTTTATTAATAGTACTAATTATAAACAAATCTCAAATTCAAAAATTTCTTTTTGAGTGTTTCTCTCCTTTCACAATGTGTCGTTTCCCCCCCTTCCCTTTTTATCTTGTCAGACAAAGAATATTAACAATAGCCAGCATTAATTTGAATGTATTTTAAACTCTTGGCTACGAAACTTAAATTAAATTAAATTTGGATGCTATTGTGGTCAAAAATGAGCACACTGTAATTTAGTCTACATTTTTCATTTTTTCTACCGTTATTAGATTATTTCTTGAAATCAGTCAAAAAAAGTGTGTAGTATTTATATTTAAACTTCTTGTATGTAATTGGATTGTATCATATTTAAAACGCATTGTATTATATAGTACAACTCCAAATCCAAAAAAGTTGGGTAAAATGTAAATTGAAAATTAAAATGTAAATAAAAACAGAATGCAATGATTTGCAAATCTCATAAACCCATATGTTATTCACAGTTCATGGCCTCAGCACATCTCAAAAAAGTTGGGACGGGGGCAACTAATTAGGTTAATTGGCAGCAGGTCAGTAACATGACTGGGTATAAAAAGAGTATCCTAGAGAGGCAGAGTCTCTCAGAAGTAAAGATGGGATGGAATCTGGATGGAAGCATATGTTGCTCTAAAACCTGTATATATATTTCAGCACTGATGGTGCCTTTCCAGATATGGAAGCTGCCCATTCCATAGGCACTAATGCACCCCCATACCATCAGAGATGCAGGCTTTTGAACTGAGAACTGGCAAAAAGCCAGATGGTCCCGCTCCTCTTTAGTCCTCTTTAGTTTAGAGGACGCTGTGTCCATGGTTTCCAAAAAGAATTTCAAATTTCGATTCATCTGACCATAGAACAGTTTACCACTTTGCCTCAGTCCATTTTAAATGAGCTTTGGCCCAGAGAAGACGGCAGCATTTCTGGATCATGTTTACATATGGCTTCTTCTTTGCGTTATAGAGCTTTAACCAGCATTTGTGGATGGCACGGTGAACTGTGTTCACAGACAATGAGTTCTGGAGGTGTTTCTGAGACCATGCAGTGATTTCCATTACAGAATCATGCCTGTGTTTAATGCTGTGCCGCCTGAGGGCCTGAAGATCACGGGCATGCAATATTGATTTTCACCCTTGTCGCTTGCACACATAGATTTCTCCAGATTTTCGGAATCTTTTGATGATATTATGTACTATAGATGATGAGATATTCATAGTCTTCGCAATTCTACATTGAAGAACATTATTCTGAAATTGTTCCACAAATTGTAGATGCAGTTTTTCACAGATTGGTGAACCTCTGCCCATCTTTACTTCTGAAAGACTCTGCCTCTCTAAGATACTCTTTTTATACCCAGTCATGTTACTGACCTGTTGCCAATTAAGCTCCAGCTGTTTCTTTTCAGTAACACTTACTTTTCCAGCCTTTTGTTACCCTGTCCCTATTTTTTTTTAGACGTGTTGCAGCCATGAAATTCAAAATTACCTTATTCTTTTTCTTAAAATGGTACATTTCCTCAGTTTAAACATTTTATATGTTTTCTATGTTCTATTGTGAATAACATATGAGTTTATGAGATTTGTAAATCATTGCATTTTGTTTTTATTTACATTTTACAGTGTCCCGACATTTTTGGAATTGGGGTTATAACATTTTGTACTGAATAAGTATGAATATTGAAATATTTTTTTATACATAGGATTATGCTAGACTGGGTAATGATATGCCTGCTATATTCATCTCAGGGAGCCTGATACATAGTTTATATACAGCTTTTGTGTGAATTAGATTGGATATGAGGTGAATGCAATTACAGTTTATTGGTTATGTGCAGGCTGGTCCAACTCACAGGCTCCCTAGTGAGAATGTGAGTCAGGTGGGTGAGCTGGGAGGCATGAACCGTTTACTGCCTGATGATCTCCTGGTAGAGATACTGTCAGAGAGACTACAGGTAACAACCACCACAATGTTTCTGGCCACCATAAAACTATCCACAAAATGATTTGACTGCATTATTAAACATACTTTGTGTTTAACATTCCTTTTCAATGATATGTTTCTTTATTATTGAACAAAATGCTTCCTCGCTTTGATGTATGCCAGTTATGCATTTCCAATGTGCTGTAGCTTAGCGACTGCAACCGAGGTGTCGTGATTGATGGCTTGGAAACACTGTACTGCCGCTTTCCAAGCACTATGCTCCATGTCATCATCAAAGCCTTCAACAACCGCCAGCACATCTATGTTATCAACCTCACCGACAGCTACTTTGAATTCAGATCCAGAGAGAGAGCTCAACTGGAGATGACAGGTGATGGTGGAGAAAAAAAGGGAACCGGGAAGAAGATAATGACAGGATGGAAATAAAAGAGAGAGAAGGAAGTTAAGGGGGGGAAAAAAGGAAATATTGTGAAGAGAGGAGTGTATTAAACTATTGGATAAGGAACATATCTTTAGGGTACATATTTCCTTAGTAGCATTTATTTAAATGAGCACATTCATGCACAGAATTAGACAGATTAATAGAGCAGTAAATTAATGAGTGCAATTGACAAAACCTGCTTGTACATGATCAGAGGCCTTACAAAGGGAACAGACTGAAAGAGAAAAGCTGCATGTGCAGGAGATGGATGAGGATGAGTATGACACCCTGTGTGAGGAAGAGAAAGCACGTGCAGACCTTCAGCACTTGGAGATGCTAAAGGAACATATGTACAGGTAATCTTCAGCTCCATGGCAGTTTTAATTTAAAAAAAAAAAAAAAAAGTATAAGTTGTATATTTTAAACACTGGGTGATAGACATGGTTTTAAGTTTATAACCAAATCTAGGAAACCAGGTTGTTGGTTTTGAAGCAATAATAATGGTGTAAAATTTAATTTGATTATGGACTTGCTGTAGTAAGCAAGAGAGGGAGCAGGAGAAGAGGCAGCAGGAGGAGAAGCTCAGAGAGGAGGAGGAGATGAAGAAAAAGAACAAGAAAGGAAAAAAGGAAGTACTTACAGAGGATTTAACAGACAGGAGAAGTCAGCTGGGAGTTGTCCAGGTCAGAGACGCCGATAGTAAAAAAGGGAGAGAAAAAAAAAAAGAAAAAAGCATGCTATTGCAAGAAAAAAGATAATCAATTAGATGATTTGATATGCTTCCTCTATATAGTCTGTTTTAGCACTGCACTCTGACACTGGACTGGAACAGCAGCCTAAAGGGGGTAGAAAGATGTCTTCCTGCACAGAAGCCAAAGACTCACTTTTAGAGGGTGCCAGAGAACTTGATGAAGGAGGCAAAAAGAAAGCCAAAGATGGCAAAGACAGCAAGCCAACTGGCCATGATAATTCTTTACTGCCACTGGATGAACTGGAGAAAGAACTGGTCAGTTTGAGCCAGTGCTAAATACATACTAACTGTTAAAGTAATAAAGTATATATCTTATAAAGCCATGTGAGATGCTTTAGCTGTAACTGGGTAAATCCAAGCCTAATCTCTTTTCTTACCATACTATAAAAATGAGAGCTTAACCCTACTTAGTTTGCAGCATTTTAGATAAAGCTCACATACTCTTGGCCTAATTCCAGCATTTCTCTGGGTGTGATGTTACCAGATAACTGAGGCTGAAAGGCAGCTGTTTTCCCGCTTCCGTCTATACGAGCAGAGCCAACCACTGATCCAGCACATGCTGCAGAACTGGGATAGGACTCAGGGCCTCCTGCTGAATTCCTTTCCTTCAGAGGAACAGCACCAGGGCCCTGAGGAAGCTCCAGAACATCGTAAGTTACCCAGCAAGAGGGCCAAGAAGGAGAAAGAGAGGATGAAAATGGACACTGCTGAGTCTAAGCTGCTGTCTCCAACCCCCAGCCAGACTCACATGTTGCCCAATGGCACAGAGGGCTCAGAGAATGAGCTGGCAATAGAGTTCATACCCCACATCTGCATCTCTATCAGCAAAAAAGAGGAGGCAAGCATAGACAAGCTTCTTGACAGCATGAAGCTGCCATCACTGGATGAGGTACTGCAAGACTTGGGGCATACTGAAATAATGTGTTTCAATAAAGGAAAAGTCTAGTTTAACAGTTTGAAAGCCTGATAAACCCCAGTTGGTCTATGTTCTCATTCTGTGCTGCTTTGTAAAAAAAAAAAAAAGCAGCACATGTGAAAATACAGTCATGTGAAAATGTTATATTCTTCTGTGGAAAAAGTAAGTACACCCTTGGTGTCAGAAGCTAGTATTGCCCCCTTTAGCAGACATAACTTCTTGTAGGCATTTTGCATAATTGTCCACCAGGCTTGCTGGAATTTTTGACAATTCTTCCATGCAATAGTCTTTCAGCTGCAAGATGGTTGAGGGTTTTCTTGCATGTACTGCCAATTTCAAATCCCCCCACAACTTTTCAATGGGATTCAAATCCGGGCTTTGACTAGGCCATTCCATAACCCTCCATTTCTTCTTTCTGAGCCATTCCTTGGTGGATTTGTTGTGTGCTTAGGATCATTATTCTGTTGAAAGGTCCACTTTCGGTTCAACTTCAACTTTTGGACAGATGGCCTCACATTATCTTCAAGCACTCTTTGATATGATGCAGAATTCATAGTTGAATCAATGAACGCAAGCTGCCCTGTCCCTGAGGCAGCGAAGCAACCCCAAACCATAATATTTCCACCACTGTGCTTCACAGTTGGTATGAGGTGCTTCTCCTGAGAGCTGTCTTTGGTCTGCGCCAAACATGTCTGCTGTTACTGTGGTCAAACAACTCTTTGGCCAAACAAATCTTTGATTCGTCTGTCGAGAGCACATTACTCCAAAAGGCCTGGTCTTTGCCTATATGCTCAATGGCAAACTGTAGTCTTGCAAAGGCATGCCTCCCATGCAGGTAAAATTTGTGCAATCTCTTTCTGATTGTAGAAGCATGCACTTTGACACCAACAGTTGCAAGACTTAGTAGCAGATCCTGTAATTAAATTTTGGGGTTCTTGGTTCTTCTTTTTGCATCAGGCGATCTGCTCTAGTGCTGAATTTGCTGGGATGTCCAGTCCTGGACAAATTGGCAGTCATTTGAAATCTGTGCCATTTGTAGATTATTTTCCTTACAGTGGAATGATGTATTTCAAATAATTTGGACATCTTTTTAAATCCCTTGCCAGACTCGTAGGCATCCACAACATTTTTTTCTGAAGGCCTTACAGTATTCTTTAGATCTTGGCATGATGACACCACACACCTCAATAGCAAAGGGAACACCAGACACTAGATATGAGAGGGGTATAAATAAGACTCCCTAAGCAGGTTCTTATCACTGGCACCCGATCTTGAACACCTGATTCTAATTTTATGGATTTGAAGGTGTGATAAATATAGGGGTGTACTTACTTTTTCCATGTCACTCATCTGTTTTTTGTTCATTTTAATTGTGAAAATTACTACAAAATGTCAATTTTATGTGTCATTTGATAGAGTGTATCAACTTTATTAATGGGCACTGTTTCAAAGAGGATCAAATGTTTGCTTGTCCAAATATGTAAAAAAAAAAATAATAATAATTTTTTTTTTTTTTTTTAAATCAGTTTCAGTTTACAATACTTGTTTTTTCACATGACTGTATAAGGTAATAATTGCACATCCCAGAGCTGATGTTTTACTTACCCTCTGATGTCCCTAGGTTTTGGATGGATTAGGGCTTGGACCCACAGGTCCACCCATTCCTCCTCCCATGCTGTTCTCAGTAGTCCCATACCCCAAAAGGAGAGTGGTGTCCAGCTCCCGTCTTACTCCTGGCTGCTTCACCTTCTTGAAGCCATCATCTCTGGAAGACTCAGCCGAGGAGAAGCAGGAGATTGACTTGGAGACAGAAGCCCTAAGCCCCACTGTGTCTGCAAAGGTACATGGATACTTTTCCCTGAGCAATGTTTTTTTGAAAATAATTTATATTAGAGAAACATCATGGGACTCCCAAGTGGCGGAACAGAAAATTGTTTCCCCTATTGTTGGGAGATTGCAAGTTCAAATCTCGATTCCACATTCATTGGTACAAGGGAGCAAAATTGGCTGTGCTGTCTGGGTGGAAAAGAATGTTATACTGTCTCTCACTTGTCAATATCAGCAACTGTAGCCAATCATGGGCATCTGTGAGCTCATGTATGTGGAAAAGGGCAGACAGCATTTTTGCCCAAGTGTGTTATGCTGCCCTGTGATTAAGCATTAGCAGCAGTTCAAAAAGATTCAACTGGCTGGTTGCCTGGCTTCATGTACCTTGGTGGAAGCACATGTTAGCCTTCACCCTCTTCGATCAGTAGCTGTCATGTGATAAGGGAGAGCTGGCTGGTGGGTGGCAATTGGCAGGTGACACAATTGAGGAGAAAAAATTGGGTGAAAAAGCATCATCTATGATGCTTTTAATATGATTGTATTTTACGTTGGACAGTTCTGCTCAGAAGTTTTATTTGAATTATGTGTTTAGTCTATCTTTAAAAGGTGTTGATGATTAATGAATTAGTGAAATAGACACTTGGTTGTTTCCTTTGTCTGCTCAGGAGGATGTTACAACCCTGAACAAAGGCAAATGGAAGAAGGCCCCAGTGAAAGAGGAATCAGCCAAGGGGACCCCAAAAGACAAGCGGCGATTTCCTGCCAAAAAAGGAAGCAAGAGCACAGACTCACATTCACCTCCATTGAACACGGTCACCCCCTTATCTGAAACTGACCACAGCAAGTCTCTAGAAGATTGTCTTATAGAACACAGCCAGAGGTGTGTGTGTGTGTGTGTGTGTGTGTGTGTGTGTGTGTGTGTGTGTGTGTATATATATATATATATATACAGTATCTCAAAAAATGAGTACACCCCTCACATTTTTGTAAATATTTTATTATATCTTTTCATGGGACAACACTGAAGAAATGACACTTTGCTACAATGTAAAGTAGTGAGTGTACAGCTTGTATAACAGTGTAAATTTGCTGTCCCCTCAAAATAACTCAACACACAGCCATTAATGTCTAAACCGCTGGCAACAAAAGTGAGTACACCCCTAAGTGAAAATGTCCAAATTGGGCCCAAAGTGTCAATATTTTGTGTGGCCACCATTATTTTCCAGCACTGCCTTAACCCTGTTGGGCATGGAGTTCACCATTTTCCCTCCCCGGTGTCATGTGACTTGTTAGTGTTACAAGGTCTCAGGTGTGAATGGGGGGGTACTCACTTTTGTTGCCAACAAATCAAACAAAAGCAATTGAAATAGCTCAAGTGGTTTCCCCAAATTCAACTGAAAATGCAACTTATAATGTCTTATAACTTCTCCAGTCTCAAAATTATTCAACCCCCTGAATAGAATCCCTCACAACAGCACAAATATGCAAAACAGGTGTTGTCTCAAGCACACTTTGATGCAACTAATCAAAGGCTTCATTAGTTGCACCAGGTGTGCTTGAGCTGGAACACATGAAATACCTGAACTGGCTAGGGGTTTGTTGAGTATCACACTTGACTGCATGTTAGAAATATGGCTAAGTCAAAAGAATGGTCCAAAAAGTCCAAAAAGAGAAGAGATTATCGCCCTTCACAAACAAGGAACTGGATACAAAAAAATAGCGAAGGCACTGAATGTTCCTAGAGACATCGTTGGAAGCATAGTTCGCAAGTTCAAAGTTAAGGGAACAGTGGTTACACTACCTGGACGCTATCAATGGCTGCAACCAGATTTCTGAGAAGGCAGGTTGTGAAAAACCCTTGAGTGACTGCAAAAGACCTGCAGCAAGACTTGGTGGGAAAAGGCACTGATGTTTCAGTGAGCACAGTAAGGCGCGTACTAAACGCAGAAGTTTCCATGCCAGAACTCAAAGACGTACACCACTACTGACCCAAAAGCACAAGAAAAGTCAGCAACAATATGCTCAAAATCATATAAATAAGCCAGAGAAGTTTGGGGATTCTGTTCCATGGAACAATGAAACAAAACTGGTACTTTTTGGCACGATGTTTCAGCAGTATGTCTGGAGGCATCCTCTTGGACTGGAAATCTGCAGCATGTGGAAGGCAAGATGGATTCATTGAAGTATCAGGAAATCCTATAAGAAAACGTCATGCCATCTGTGAGGAAGCTGAAGCTTGGGCGTCATTGGACCTTCCAACAGGACAATGATCCCAAGCATACCTCAAAGTCCACCAAGGCTTGGTTGCAGAAGAAGTCATGGAAGATTCTATAGTGGCCATCACAGTCACCTGACTTGAACCCCATAGAAGATCTCTGGTGGGATTTGAAGAAGGCGGTTGCAGCAAGCAAACCCAAGAATATTACTGAACTGGAGGCCATTGCTCATGAGGAATGGGCTAAGATTCCTCAGGAACACTGCCAAAAGCTGGTGTCTGGCTATGCATCTTGTTTGCAGAAGGTCATAACAGCAAAAGGGTGCTCTATGCTTGCCATAACAGGGTTGAATAATTTTGAGACTGGAGAAGTCATTATAAGTTGCATTTTCTGTTGAATTTGGGGAAACCACTTGAAGCATTCATTGTGATAAACTATTTCAATTGCTTTTGTTTAATTTGGTCATTGCAAACAGCTGAAAGTCTGTAAATCTTGACAAGAAACTTGATTTCCAGTGGGGGTTGAATAATTTTGATTGCAACTATATACTTATGTACGATTATTTTTGCTTTTGTTACTATTGTTTGTTGATTATTTCATCCTCTGCTTCTCATGAAGGCTCACTTATTTCCGCTGGGTTGTGCCGGCAAATGGAGAAGTGACCCTGAAACTGTGGTTCCACTCATCTGTTCCTGGTGATTTTAAACAGACTCTGGGGTTTGAAGTGATGGGGACCAAGCGCTGCTATCAGCTCTACTGCAGAGGCATCTGTGCTTTCCCATCCATCAGCAAAGACTATAAGTGAGTATTACTTGCAGATCTGGAGAACAGGCAGTAGGCCTGTGACCAGAGTCCATATTAGCAACGGTTTGCCCATATTCTGTTTATTCGGATGTTTTTTGTGTGTGTTATAGGACAGTGTTTGCCCACTGTAAAAAGGCCATGCAGAAAGAGAATGGCTTACAGAAGACATACATCATCCGCTCAGGCCTGTATGACTTCGGGCCCCTGCTTTGTGGAAGAACTAGAGACAGGTGCTTTAGTTTTCTTAGAATTTAAGTATGCATTCCCTAATGAATCCTCAAATATTCCTGATAGTGCTCATACATATAGAAATTATTTAAATAATGTGTCGAATGCATACTCTTGAAAATTATCTCACCATATTATCTGGATTACTTCTCATGATTTTGTGAATGTTGCATAATCGCATCGTTATGAAGGGGAATTTGCAAATTATATAATGAATTACTAAGTTATAACACTGTAACACTTTACATAGGTACAAGGAAAAGAAGTGCCCAGAAAACACAGAAAGACTAGTAATACACAACAACTCCCCCATGGAGGCAGAGGTTCATTTCTGCCTCCACAGAGACACCAAATCCACCACGTTCATCCTGGACCCTCTGAACATCGTTCTTAAGCCCAATGAGAGAAAGGTATGTCTTAACACAAAATTTCAATACAGAAAAGTTTTTATGGAAATGAAGGCTGTAAGGGTTAGTGACCCAGGACAGAAATTGAACCTAGATCATGGTGGTGATGACCACAAGACAGAGATAGGGGGGGAAAAGGGGGTTATAGGACTCTAACTGCAGGGGAAGGTCCAGAGTGGAGAGCCAGATCCTCTTTCCAGGATGAAAATTTAGGGTGGGTCTGCAACAAAGGTTGGCCTGAAGCTGTTGGTGCTGAGAAGTCCATTGTAGAACCCTCTGCACCTTTTGTCCAGGTGCGCTGACAGCAATGGATGAACCTCTGTGCTGAATGGACCCTGACCTTTGGCTCCTGCTCCAGGAACAGCGGGAGCTGGTACCCAAACTAGCACTCAAACGGGGACATCCTGGTAGAAAAGCAGCGTATATTGTTGTGCGCATACTCTGACCACAGGAGGTGGTTGCTCCAGGAGCTTGGGTTAGTGGATGCCAGGCAGTGCAGTTTTGTCTCCAGGTCCTGGTTCAACCTCTCTGTCTGGCCATTGGATTCGGGATGGAAACCAGAGGAGAGGCTGTCTGACAATATTCCTGCCAGAACTGGGAGGTACACTGCGACTGACCTGTGGGAGAGCCACAGTCCTGTGGGAGACAATATACTCAGAACACATGTGTACACATTAGTTCAGCAGTAACTTGAGCAGAGGGAAGTTTAGGTAAAGGGATCAAATGCCATGCCTTGAGGAATCTATCATTTATCACTAGAATGACTGAATTACTGACTGAATTACATTGTGAGGTGAGACGTCCTGTTATGAAGTCTAGCGATATTTGGGACCATGGTTGTTTGGGGATGGGTAGTGGATGGAATAGCCCCTGGGGACGTTTTTGGGGATCTTTGCTCTTGGCACAGGTGGTACAAGGAGCCACTAAACCCTGTGTATCTGCTTCTATGCTACGGCCACCAAAAGCACCTTTTGATGAAGTCAACGGTCCACATTGCACGTGGGTGACCAGCAAGGTGTGAACCATGAAACCCCCTTTGTAGTACCTGCAAAGTCAGTTGGGAGGACCTCCGGGCTCTGGCTATCCCTGCTGTGCCCGTAGGACAACAGTCTCAATGGAGCAGTCCTAGGAGCAGTGAGGAGGAAGACTAGTCGCTTTCTTCTTGTTCAACATGTCCTACAGGTCATGATACTTGGGAGAGACTCGGGACAACTCAGGAAGTTCTAGAGACTCGGGAGATGAAGGTGAAGGTGGGCGGAAGGTATGTGGGATGGCAGGTGGGACCCCATTCAAGCCTTAAGCCAGTGGACTAATCTAGGTGAGGGTTATGGTGGCTTAGCCACAGGAAGCCTAGGACAATGGGAAACATGGAGAATGAATAAGGTGGAACTGCAACTTCTCTTGGTGGTTATTGCTGGACAGGTGTACAGGAGTGGTGAGGTGGTGAACACTGCCATTGCCCAGGGGTCTTCCATCTAGGGCAGTAACTGTTAAGGGCAGCTCAAGGTTGACCAGGGGGATTTGGAGATTTTTGGCAAGGGACAAGTCCATGAAGTTGCTGGCAGCACCGGAGCCCACCAGAGACCGAAGGGTGTGCTGTTGCCCACCCCAAGAAAGGGAGGTGCAAAGGAGGACCAAAACTGGAGAAGACTTTGGGGTGAAGGTGGGTCCCATCACAGTCCTATCTACTTTGGACAGGACTGGGCTTTTCCTGAGAACTCAGGGCAAGTGGACCTGAAGTGACCTGGTTTCCCACAGTAGAGGCAACACCTCTCTCACATGCACCAGCTCTGCTCAGTCTGGAAGAGTTGTGTCCCTCCCGACTGCATGGGTTCCTCTGATGAATTGGAGACTTTGGAAGCCATCTACAAGTGAAGTCCTAGACCTGATCTTGAGTGCTGAAAAATGGCATTCCATTTGTCTCTCATGGAGTCGGGTGTCCAGCAAAATTGAGAAGTCAAGCAATGCATTCAAGTCCCTCTCTGCATCCCTTGAGGCCAGTTCATCCCTGATGGGTTCCGAGAGACTATTCTGGAATGCCCCTATGAGTGCCTCCTGGTTCCACTGGCTCTCAGCAGCACGTGTAGGGCTCAAGGCACCCTCCTGGATTCCTATAAAACCTTTGAGGGACATGTAGGAATGGCTCATTTGTGGAGGTTAGTAGGGTTATAGGGTGCTGGTCAACACACATAGAATGACCCCACACACACTGCAAGATCTGGGCCAGCACCTGTTCCTGTCACTGTATAGCTGTTCTTTGATCAACCAGTGCTGACTCTTATCTTCCCATTGTGGCCCCTTGACTGGCCACTGCAAAATGAAGCCTGTTGAGGTCAGTGGTCTCTGGGGGCTCTGCTCTGCTGGGTCCATCTTGTTGGCTCAGTCCTACTTTAAGGGTTGGTGACCTAGGCTAGGCTGGACTCAATTGCAAAGAAACTCCAGGAGACAAAGATAGGGGGGGAAAACAGAAAAATCTTTACTTCAAAAAGTTCCACCAAATGAGCAAACAGAGATCCAAAAACAATCAAACTGTTAAACAAATTAATCCTAGGTCCAAGAACAAGTAATCAGGAAAAATTCACAAAAGATCCAAAAAGGCAAAAAATAAATAAATAAAGCCCTAGTAACAAAAGGCAAAGACATTGGCTTGATACTCACATGAGGAACAGAGGACTGAGCAAAGAACAAAGAAAAGGGAGGATTTAAATAGCCTAGCAAATCAGAGACAGGTGAAAACAAAGAAGGTTAGCAAGGCAAGTTAAAAGAAAAAAACATAAAGGCAGAATGTCTCCATCTAGTGTCCAAAGTATATATTGTCCAAAATCCTAACAGATTTCATGCACTGAGCACTGTACACTGTACACTTTGCAGGAGCTCAGAGTATGGGCATACCCCACCACTCCAGGTCTTACAGAAGATAGTGTGGTGTGCTGTATTAAGGAGAACCCAGAACCTGCCATCTTCTACATCTCTTGCAGAGGAGTCCGGCCAGAGCTGGAAGTGGAGCGCAAGCAACTTAATTTTGATAAGATTTTCCTGGACAGGTGAGGAGCATGATATTACGTAATGTGGGTTCCAACACATATTAGTGTTGTTTTTTGTTTTTTTGTTTTTATGACAGATGGTTGTAAAAGAATGAATTTTGAATTTTGTTCATGCCAACTGTGTTTATAACATACTACTATGACAGTACCTTCCAGAATTATTGGCACCCTTCATAAAAATTAGCAAAAATTATTGTATAATCTTTCCAGTCAAACAACAGTAGAAACTATTTACCATAATTCCAACAAAAAAAATCTACCTTTACCTTTAATCTACCTGTGCCATAATTATTAAAGACCCTAAGGAATATTTTAAATAAATTCAAACAAATCATCATTTTTGTGGAAAAAATTTATTTTCTTTCAGTCCCCAGGAACCTTATTGTTGCCTTTAACCTGGTCCTGTATAAATATGGTATAAATGGGATATAAATATGAAGTTGCACACATGTAAAACCTGTCCTCCATTACCATTGCAAACACAAAGAAGACAGAAGCATTTTGACCTACAGAAAAATATATACAGTTGCAATCAAAATTATTCAACTCCCATTGCAAATCAGGTTTATTGTCAAAATTTACAGACTTTAGATGTTTGTAATGAGCAAATCAAACAAAAGCAATTGAAATAGCTCGACACAAGGAATGCTTCAAGTGGTTTCCCCAAATTCAACTGAGAATGCAACTTATAATGACTTCTCCAGTTTCAAAATTATTCCACCCCTTCATGGAAAGCAACTTTAGTACTAAGTAGGGCGCCCTTTTGCTGTTATGACCTGCTGCAAACAAATGCATAGCCAGACACCAGCTTCTGGCAGCATTCCTGAGGAATCTTAGCCCATTCCTCATGGCCTCCAGAATAGAATCCCTCACAACAGCACAAATATGCAAAACAGATGTTGTCTCAAGCACCCCTGATGCAACTAATCAAGGGCTTCATTAGTTGCACCAGGTGCGCTCGAGCTGGAACACATGAAATACCTGAACTGGCTAGAGGTTTGTTGAATGTCACGTTTGACTGCATGTTAGAAATATGGCAAGTCAAAAGAATAAGTCAAAAGAATGTTCCAAAATGAATGGTCCCTTCACAATCAAGGAAAAGGATACAAAAAGATAGCGAAGTCACTGAATTTAACTAGAGATACCATTGGAAGCATAGTTCGCAAGTTCAAAGTTAAATGAACAGCGGTTACACTACCTGGACAGGGCAGAAAAAGGAAGCCATCAATGGCTGCAACCAGATTTCTGAAAAGGCAGGTTGTGAAAAACCCTTGAGTGACTGCAAAAAACCTTCAGCAAGACTTGGTGCGAACAGACACTGAGGTTTCAGTGAGCACAGTAAGGCGCGTACTAAATGCAGAAGGTTTCCATGCCAGAACTCCAAGACGTACACCACTACCGACCCCAAAGCACAAGAAAATCACGGCTCCAATATGCTCAAAATCATATAAATAAGCCACAGAATTTTTGGGATTCTGTTCTGTGGAGCGATGAAACAAAATTGGAACTTTTAGACATGATAGATGATAACGCGAAAACCCATTGACCTACTGGAAGATCAACAAAGATCGTTTCCCTGCGCTTGCTCCACTTGCCTGAGCCTATGCCTCTCTGCTCCATGTACAATTGTTGAAAGTGATCGCTTGTTTAGCTTGGCTGGACATGTGATAGATGAAAGGAGAAACCAATTATCAGGTGACAAGGCAGAGATGCTTCTGTTTGTGAAGAAAAACTTGCCATTAATGCTCAAGTATACATATGTTGGCAACAAAGAAAAGGTGTCTTATGTAACGCTTTACACAGAGAGGCCGGATAGCCTGAATGGTTGTAGCTAGGTGTAAGCAAAACTCACGTATCTGATATTTCACAGTGGTTTATTATCAGCGTTGTCGATCCCCCGCACACATGGGGCAGTTTGAAAAACACTTCACTAACAACTGCGTTACTGAACATAAATAAAACAGGGCAAAGAGCAACAGAAATATAACCAGGCTTTACATGCATACATGCGATGATCATAGCTCGCGCTCCGTCTACCGACTGCCCACTCATCAGTGAGGGAGTAAGAGAGAGCATTCCGCCTTAAAGGAGCAGTAACTCATTCTACTTGTTACACTTGTTATTTAATTATTAGCCACTGCACCTATTAATATTTGGAAGAGTATTGTACACTTCAGTTTTGTTCATAGGCTTGTAATCTTTGGACTTTTGTGAGACGAGTAAAAAAGAGAAAAAGGTCAATTTATAAACACAGTGGAAAATGATGTCTGTTTTGTTATATAAAGCAACTCATTTTCAGTTAATTGTTATTTCTACCTCTTTCCAGTCACAGAGCACTTTATTTTGAGAGTTGTTTAAGTGAGAGAAGATCCTGTAACTTGCAGTTTGGGGGAAATTGTAATGTTTAATAATTCTTTTATTATGAAAATAAAATTTTGCATTGAAGAAAAGTAGATTTTTGTTTGTATATGCTGTCAATTATAGTTCTTAGAAAGAAAATCGGAATCGGCAAAAATCGGTATCAGTAGGTCACACTCAAAATTGCAATCAGCCAAAAAAATTGCAATCGGTGCATCTCTATAAAAAAATCTATACAGTTTGTACTAAAAAAATAGGGTGCCTAAAACTTTACTGTATTTTGACAGATTTGTTGCCATAATAGTTCTATTTGATTACCATGTGTAAAGGTAATATAATACAGTATGTTCACCTTTCCCATGGCTATGGTCCTCCAGGAGGGAGACACGCAGTCTATGCTTGCGTAACCCCACTGCACTGCCAGTCGCCTGGAGGCTGAGTGGCCTTGAGGGGCTGGGTGAGGAGTTCAGCATTTCCCAGGACCACGGCATCATCATGGCGCACTCTGAGTTTTCCTTGCTCATGCATTTCCAAGCCATAAAACCTATTAGCCTGAAGAAAACCATAAGATTGGAGGTAAGGTGCTGACCAATAGCTCAAATGTTAGCACAGATCTCCATTTCATAAAGAATTATATGTTTTAAAGTGGTAGATCACCTTGGGTCATAGTTCTGAACGAATAATCAGAACAGTAAGATTTGCTGTTAAATTGATTTTTGTACAGGAAACTAAAGTGTGTGTGTGTGTGTGTGTGTTTGTGTGGTGTGCTGGTCAGGTGTCAGATGTGGAGAATATTCTCGGTGTTGTCCATACAGAGAACATTAATATTGTGGCAGAGGCATATGATGTGGCCTTGGAAATTACATTTCCCAAAGGTAGTTGTTATTCCTCATCCATATCCACCAATTAAAATTTTTTTTTATCCATCCATAAATAACCATTTGTTCGCATTTTTCTTGATAACAAATATGTTAGGTACAGACAACAGTCTGGACTTTGGCATAATCAAAGTATCAGAAGAAGTGAAGTTATCTGTTAACTTGAAAAACAAGGGCAAACATGACATTGCCTACAAGTATGTTCACACCCACATACTCTACATAAGCATCCAATATATATTATCATTTTTCAAGGAACAAAAATACCATAAAAAGCTCTCTGGCTAATGTGCAATGGTATTGCTGTTTAAGGTTCATCCTGGAGCCTACTGAACCTGGAATGCCTAACCTCAACTCAGTCTTCACTATTACACCTCAGAAAGGCTCTCTTCATCCCACTGACCGGCCTACATGTGTCCAAGTCACCTTCTGCTACAACAAGGAGGTGTCTATCAGACAACAACCAATTTTACACTGTCAGGTCAGGAAAAAAAATCCCTTCATATAGATTTTGGTAAATCTCTGTTTCATGTAAATAATAGCTTTAGTGATTGTTTGTTTTAGGTCACTGAACCAAATATTGATGAAGATAGAGAAACGATTAAGATCATACCCATCAAAGTGTCTGTGCAGTGTCTCTATTCCAAGTACAGCATCCACCCTGTGAATAACATCAACTTTGGCTCAGTAGTCCATGGTTCCCACAAGACACAAACAATTACTGTGGAGAATAGGGGTGAATGTGAGATCTCTTTCACCATCTCCAGAATGTTTAAAGATCTCCCAGTGTCTGAACAGAAGAAAGGGTACAGACACTGATCCATACATATTAAGATGTTACCATTTTCCTTCATAAATAAGACTCTCTAATTGGAATCCTTATTTCTTATAGTACAGGCAAGAGATCCTCCGCCGTTAAACTACGCCGGTCTGACTCTATCCAGAAGGACACTATTAGGGACACCATACCTTCTCAGGTAATGGACGGCCTTTGTATGTCATGTTCTTCTTGCTACATTTAATGGGTGTCCAGTTGTTACACAGTTGTGTTTACTTACAATAATCTGGGTGCATAAGTGTGCATATCTTTTTATAATGGGGCATGTGACTGTGCTCAGAGCTAATCACATTCAGACTCAAGGTTTAAAAGTAATTATCATACACATGTTATCAATGAAGTGATTCTGATTAACCCCATATAAAATCAGCTGTTTCTGTAGGATTTTCTAGACATCTTCTTGGTTTCATCCAATGCTCACTGCCCCAGCACCTTTACTGATGTGTTTCAAAGCAATAACAATGACCCAAGACTGGTTAGATTTCAATTATATAATCAGTAGACTAGTCAAGGAAAATTACAAGTGAGTCCAATTTTATGGTAGTCTCATGGTTTTTGTCTTTAAAAATGATTTTTTTTTTTTTTTTTTTTTTTTTAAACAAAACAAAAATATAGTATTCGGGTAGCAAGAGGGTGTTACAAGCAAAAGGGTGCTTTAACAAAGTATTAATTAAGGGGTCTGTGATTTTTCACATCACAACAACCTGCAATTATAACAGGGATGTGTAGACTTTTAATATTCATTGTATACAGTATTTTAAAGAAATACCCTTAAAGGCATTTATTTCATGAATAAAAAAATAAAGTACCTCCTTTATTTCTTTTTTGTCTCTTTCCTACTTAATTCTGCAGACACGTTTGCCTATGGGGTTGTTCTCCTTGTCTCCATGCTTTGGCATCCTTCCACCTGGTGCCCAGCAGGTGGTAACTGTGGACTGTGTAGCGGAGCAGGTAGGTTGCTGGGAGGAGTGCCTGGTGGTGGACATCACTGACCGAAACCCTTCTGACAGCCCAGGAGGGATTCTTTACAAGCTGCTAGCAGAGGTCTGCATGCCAGGTTTGTGAGTTCCTAAAACATTCACTAGCTAGGATACAGTCAAGCTAATAACTCAGTGTTATTTTTAATGAGTTTTCATTTAGTCACATTATTTAAGTTTTTCAACAGCAAGGCCATGATTTAGATGTGTAAAAATTAGGCACCCACAAAAAAAAAAACATCTTTTAAATGATCAAAATAGCATGTCTTGTCCATTTTCCGTGTTTGCATTAATCAATATGCAATTTGGGACATTTCATAACATTTTTGAAAATTATGGCTCTGTACCATAAAATAAGATCATGTCTTTAAACTACTGTATGACTGGTCTCATATTAAATATTTACTCACTTCTGATGCCAACACCATTCAAAACGAGCAGCATAATAGTCACCAGTTTTTCCTTTAAATTGTTACCTATCTCTATATTTGTCTTAAAGCTGATAGTAACATTGGAGAAATACTCTAGTGTTTTTCAACCTAATCTCTAATGTATATTATTTTGAGCCAGATGGTTTCTGTATTGTTTCAGGGAGACCTGTAAAAAAAAATTTGTTTACATTAAAGTAAACTTTAAATGAGATCATCAAATAGATTTGAGACACTTATTTCATATCTTTCATTTTTGTTTTGTCAGTAGCAATAACAGTGATTAATATGTAATAAAACACCGGTAAATTCAAAAATGTTTGATGGCAGTGTATGTCGCTTCATTCTGTGTAGGAATAGCCCATGAAGATATTGCTTCAATCTTTGAGGAACACAGACTGTGCAAGAACAGTAACATGCTACAATGTGAGCAGTATCAAGAGGCTATGGGCATCTATATCCAGGATGAGAACAAGTTTGTCTTCAACAATGTGCTGGTCAGCCAGTCAGTCAAGGCCCGCTTCCGTCTTACCAACCCTGGCAAAATACCCTGTAAACTTAGTTTACAGGTGAAAACTGTCCTCAACAAGGTGTGTTTATGTGTGTAACTGTTGCTAATGTGAACATGTCATGTTTAAAGATTTTGATTGTGTTTATTGAATATGGCTGTTTCAGATGTCCATGCGTAGCTCTGAGGTGTTTGAGCTGAGCCCTACTCGGATGAGTATCCCCAGTCACTCACATGCCTTTGCTACAATTACCTTCACTCCCCAAAACATGCAGACCTACCTTGGAGTGTTTGAAGCCTCTCTAGAAGGGGCAACTGGGTAAGCATATATATACAGTGTACAGAAAATGAATACACCCCCTTTTACTATTTTCACATATACTTGACCATTAAGATGGAATTAAAATAGAATAAATGTATTTTTTCTTGCTAATCTAGACACAGCACTTAACAACATCAAAGTGAAAAGCTAACAATAAAAATGTCTAACATTATTTAAAAATGAACAACTAAAATTTCTTGGTGTGATAAGTATACACCCCCTTAACTATGACATCCCTTAACCAGTTGCCTTCAAAGTCACATAGTGACTTAATTTTCCAACATTTGTGTGGAATCACAGCACTTAACTTCATAGCTTGAATTAACAGCTGTTTACTATGGGCTTTCATTTTGCAAGTGCAGATCCACACAAATGCAGGAGAATGGGCTCCAAAGACCATTCAAAACAACTCCATGACCAAATTGGGGTAAGGTACACATCAGATGAGGGATATAAAATGATTTCCAAAGCTTTGAAGATACCCTGGAGCACTGTTACGTCCATCATTAAGAAGTGGTTAGTGCCTGACACCATCCACAGTCTGCCAAAATCTGCCACAATGGGTCAGAAATTCATATTCCAATAGGTCAGTGACCCCCAAACATAAAGCCAAAGCTAAGTGGCTTGCTAAGAAGAGGAGTGGCCTAGTCAAAGCCATGACTTGAAATTGAAAACCTATGGACAGACTTGTTGTCTATCACGGAAAACCAACTAACCTCTCCCAGCTTGAACATGTCTACAAAGGGGAAGATCTCCAAGTGTGCCAACCTTGTGGAGAGCTAACTAAAAAGACTGATCGCTGTACTTGCTGCCAAAGGTGACTCTACAAAGTATTGACTCTGAGGGGTGTATACTTGAGGAACTGAGGAAATGATATAAATGAGGAAATTTCAGTACTTTCAGTAATGTTCTCTTTTGTCAAATTAAAATGAATACACTACGTTCTCATGTTGTTTGGGTCAGGGAAATCGCATTTAAATCTATGATGTTTACAGAACCTGACACAACAAAATGTAAAAATTTTAAGGTTAGTAGAACAATACTTAAACATGATTTTTCCTACATTAAACCAATAAGGCAATATTCAGATGTGGTGACTTAAGTCAGCCATTTAAGGCTAAAAGTTACATCAATATTTACGCAGGGAAAGTTAAGCATATATAGAGTGCAACATGCAAATTTGGTGTGATCCAAATTAATTAGAAAATTAATACAGGCTAGTTTGTAACTATGATACATCACAAGATAAACATTTTGCTAAGTTGATGGCCTATAGAATGTGCATTAAAGTATATAGTAATTCCAGTATGCTAATTTGGTCCATATAACCAAGATGATGTTCCGAGTCTGAGAGTAAAAAGTAAAATGGTAGAATACAAGGGTTTACAACATTTTTGTAAACTTATATCAAGAAGATTATTTGAGTCTTTTGAGTCTTCTATTTTCATGGTTATGCAAGTATATTTTTTTTGTTTAGCACTGGCATGTTCCTATTTTGGTTGGGTACAAGCCTATTTAATCTATTTTGGTCCAAAAATGTGCTTGTATTACCACCTCCCAAGATCCCCTCTTAGTTCAGACATAAGGAAAAGACAGTATTTCGTCTTAATTGTCTTATCTTTATTAGCATGTTCCCTTTGGGCAGGAGCAAGGTGCTGGTGTTTGATTTGGTGGGAGAGGGCAATTTGCCCTGTATAACTATTCTAAAACCAATCCAGAGGACTAAACATGGACAGCCAGTCCTGCAGTTCAAGCGGCTGCTGGTAGACAAGAGACAAATCCTCCCTCTGGTCATCAAGAACATTAGCAACGTACCTGCACAGGTAAGATGAATGAATAATTTAAATATTTTAGTTTGTAGGGTGTTGCTTTGCCTCAGCAGGGATATAACTACTGTTATGATAATCATAGGTTAGCATCGATCTGCTTGACAAGATGGGAGTCTTTGCTTTAAGGGCAGCTCCTGGCACCTTATGCAACCACATCTCCTCTTCACATATAGCAAGTGAGCCTGGAACAGGTCAGTATTGAAGCCTAATTGCTAGTGAGGTGCTAGTGAGGATTTAATTGTGCACAATTGAAACTATGGACTTAAACACAGATGCTTTAATTCAGACATGATTTTATAACCTTGATTTATACCGTAACTACATTAAGTTGTGTGTACAAATTAAGTAGATAAAATGCTATTTTACAAGCTGCCGAATAATGTGGATGTAAGCCATTTTGTTAAAGAAAACTAATTTTGTTGAGATTAATGTGATAATTACAACTATAACTATTCATGCAGTGATATATTGGCAATAATATATTATTTTAATGCTTGCCAACATAAGTTGCCGACTCTGAATACAGTCTTTGGTGTCTAAGGAAAGTCACCCCTCCAAAGACCCCAACCCCATGTGTACTCTCCCAGCTCAACCCTACTTTAGACAGGATACATTTTTTTATTCATTCGTTCATTAATTTATCTTCGGTAACCCATATTATCCTGGTCAGTTTTGCAGTGAATCCTGAGCTTATCCTGAATCCTGGGCATAAAACTGGAATATACACTATAGTACACCATCACAATGTTGTGATCTCCAAGTGCACATACAGTAATAAATGTCTTCATACTCAGTCGCACAACCATGAAACCTTTTTTTCCTGCCTCTGTACTTTTGTTCCATTCTGTGTAGGTTGTTCATTCACTCATTTGCCATTACAACCAATACATTTAAATATGATACAATGGATATAAAAAAGTCTACACAACCCTATTCAAATTAAATATTCTCTTATATGTTATAGGGTAAAAGCATTTCTGAATTGTGTTTGTCATATCTTTTATCTGGTAACATTATTTGGGTAATCCACTTTGGATACCTTACAAACCATCTATAGACTGTCCTGAAGCAGCCTATCAACTGATTTCCAGCAACTATACGAGATAGGATAACAACTATAGAGTGTGTATAGATTATCTGTGAAATCTAAAAAAATAAATAAATAAATACAACCAAATAAACTGATGCAGTGGCAGGCTTCAAGTTTGTCAGAGGAAGTATGTTAGCTTTCAACTCCTTTCTGTCTGGTAACCATTGTGCAGTAGGAGAACTACATAGCGGGTGGAGATTGGCAATAATTAAAAGTAATTTTAAAAAGGTAATAAAACATAACGTTTACTCAAGCACTCTGCAATTTTGATTATTAAGAATTCTTCAAAGTGTAAAATATCAAATTCTTCACAGGAGAAAGGCAGATGGCTCATTTGGCCTCCCTGACTCTAATGGCTGGACAGCAAGCAGAGTTTGAGGTGGAGTTTCATCCTGCAGCACCTCATAGTTTTGAGGCCACCATGCAGCTGTTGGTAAAAGACAACCAGTATGAAAAGACACTGATACAGCTCTTAGGAGAGGGCTACCATGACATAATCTCTTTGGACCATATCAGCAGCAAGGTTCCTCAGGACCAGGACAGCACAGAAGGTGAGTACAGAGCTTGTGTCTAAACTTTTACAAAGATTACACTAGAATAATTTATGAATGTTGAAAGACTTTGTTCTACCAGTTCTAAACAGAATCTGCTTGCACTGATTGGATTGTCCTTTAGCATTGTTAGCATTTTGAACCAAAAACAACCAAAATGCATGCCTCATCTCCGACATCATTCTCCTCTTCTTTACTATGCACCCCCTACAGCCAGATGTGATATTGTGCACTTCGGAGACTGTCACGTGGGTCGTCTTTACCACAAGACTTTCACCATGACCAACCACAGCAACTCAGTGGCTCTGCGCTTTCAGTGGCCTCAGGGTGAGCCACATCTGCATTTCTCACCTCAGATAGGCCATCTCCATGCCAGGTGCACCAAGGAGGTGACAGTAAGCTTCAGCTCAGAGCAGCCCATAGTGCTGAATGCACAGGTGATGAAGTGTAAACTCTGCCAGATAACCTTCCAGCAGCCTGTGGACCAAGTGCCAGACTGGGATGACCGACACCGGACTGTCAAGTGGGTGGATGTGGAAAAACCGCTCTCACCTGAGAGACCAGCCAAGAAAAAGGTAAGAGGGTGGTGGGAAAGCAGACCATGCTGACTCATAAATATGCAAAATAACCAAGGAAAAGTGTATTTCTGTAATGTCAAAAATGTCCTTGGCTAATGTGTGACATTCTTTATTCGTATGAGAAGTACAGTTATACCAAGTTAGGCTTCTTTCATTCTAAACTCCAGCAATTGTAAGACTCTTCATCAGCAATTATGACAGAGCTCAAATAATGACAGAGCTCAAATGAAAAGGCTTATATCAAAGAATTAACAAATACATCGTCTCATCTATCTCTCACAGCCTGAAAACATAACTTTTAGAGGCCAGCACTTGATACACATGGGAAATATGTAATAGTAGTAACTGCTGTTGTGATCTGTGTCTAGGTGGTAGAGACTGATCCGGAGCCTGTCCATTCAGTGGTGGAAAACTCTTTTAGGGAGCTAGAACTGGGGATTAGTGCCATGTGTGATTATGCCAAGTTTGAGTGTGATGCTGAACCTATCCATTTTAAAGACACCATGCTCTTTCAAACCAGAGTCTTCCAGTATGTATGGGTGAATTTTTGCCCCCATATTTCTGTGATACATCACCCAAAATACTTATCTGAATAAGAGTCACTAAAAGCTAAAAATTGTGTATCATTTATTTTTTATATTATTTTGGGGTATTTCTTTAATACTTGAATTTAAATGATGGATTATAATATATGTATCTTATGTCGTGCCTCCAGAATGCAGATGGACAACAAAGGCACTATAGCGCTTGAGTACTCCTGGCAGGTTATGATGGAGACCTTTGGGAAGACTCTTTGCTTTAATCATGGAGGTAACTGTTGAGTCTGCATCTAACAATTACACAGAAATCAATATACTGTATGTAAGCACAAAGCATCAGCATTTTTTATATTAGATATTCACTTATTATTGATGGAAATTTGCTACCTTTGAGAAAATTGTAATTTGCTTAATGACTCATATTATAGTAATTGAGTAATAATCTTGTTAAGTTTAAGTTTGTGCAATGTTATGTGTACAGACATGACCGCTACTTCTGCCAAGGGCAGTCAGACAGGGCTGAGGCCAGCCAGCAATTTGAGGAGTTTGTCCACTCTACTGTTAGGAGATCCAGAGCTTCCTCCATTCACTGTGGAGCCCAGTATGGGGCTTATCCTGCCTGGGACCAACCAGATATTTCATATCCGCTTCTCCCCTCTAGAAGTAGCCCACTATGAGGCCAGGCTAGTCTGCAGGTCTGCAAATCAAACACAACTGCTTGTTCTTAATTTCCTAATGAACTGTATCCTTATAATAAAATATTGTCTCTTTTTATGTGGATTTACATTAATTTCATGTGTTATGTACTGTAATGGGTTAATAACCAAACTTATACTTTTTATCTTTATGGCTCAGAAGTGCATCACACAAGTATGCTTAAAGTCTCATTTATCAATCTTTTAGTAAAGTTGTGTTTTGTGTTAAATGTTTGCATAACTAAACCTAACTAAAATTTTCCTTAAATTTTTTTCTGAAACTGATTTTGTTGATATTGGCGTGCGTATGTTGATCGATCATAACATGCAAAGTGCGTTCCTGACATAGCTCATTTGCATTTAGTGACGACAAAAACTCACAAATCCAAATCTGAAAATTACTAAAAAATCAAACTCCATAAAATTGCTCAAAAATCAAAATTGAGTGCACAGACAGCTGGGACTGTGAACAAACAATCTGGGTAAAGCCTGTAAAACAGAAGTGGAAATTATTTTGACCCACTACTAAATATTTAATAATACATAACATTAATAATAATAATTGTTCTAGGTCTTTCGTCAGCTGAGGCATGTTTACAGTTTTACAGCTATGCGCAGACAGAAAAGCCCATCCTCCGTTTATACAGTGGCATTTCTTTTGTCATAATTGAGTGATTAGCTTTGTTTGTTTACATTTATGGGTTTGTGTTGGCTCAATTTCTTTATTGTTCATATTCTTTAATTAATATAAAATGAATGGGTTTTACTAAATATTCTCGATGGTACTCAATCCCTGTCCTGGTGAACTAGCAGACGGATGTGTTCTTGATGGAGACTCCAAAGCACATCTGTAAGTCTGGATAAGGGCATCTGCTAAATGCTGCTAAACAAAAAAATTAAGCATTTTAAACTCGACTGTATATTCCATAAATAAATGTGCATTAATCCATGTAAATTATACGATTTGAAATTGATCAAGTCAAGGTTTACACTAGTTTGTCTTCTTATTTGTAAATTTACACACACTCAGGAGCAGGAGTAGAATATTAATATTTTTATGAATTTATGGGATTTTCATGAATACCAAATCTCTTGTGAAAATGTCCAAACAAGAGATTTACAAATAAATCCATTCGTATCCAGCTAAATAAATGAGACTCATTGCTATTAAGGCATTAGTAGAGATCATCTGGCACTGTGAATATGTGATATAAAGTGTGTATTTCCATTTCTGATTAACAGTCCAGTATTGGTAGTACCTCTGAGATCAAGTTGCATTTAACACAATCTATATTGACTTGTTGGCAGCATTCCCAATCTGAAAGACAAGCAGGGTCCTGTGATAGCAGTGAATGGATGCAGTATGATGCCTTACTGCCATTTCCACCTGGAAGACTCGAGATACCTCACTGATAACAGACAGAACTTTGAGCTCCCTGGCCCCCAGGAGTCCACACCCAGGGCCATCCTGGATCCCAACACCAAAGTTATAGAATTCACATCCACAGGGGTCGGCACATCCATCTGCAGGTGATCAGTTATATAAATCAGTTATATGTATCTTGTGATCATAATTGATATTTTGTTATAGTAATTGTGTTGATAATTTGCATATTTTATTGATTCTGAAGGACCTTCAGTGTTGTAAATCCCACCAACAAGCCATACTCATTGTTGTGGAGATGTGAAGACTCTGAGCTTAAACCCTTCACTTGCCTCACACCAAAAGACTTTATTCAACCTGGCAAGAAAGTGGAGGTATAATAGTTTAAATAACTGCATATTATATTCAGTAGATGCTTCTATGTACAATGTGTCTGGATATGTTTAAATTAGCCTGCATTTAATTCTTTTTTTATATTAACCTTCAAAAAACCCACTGCCTCAGGTCTCATTTAAATACCACGCCCAAGAGCTGGAGTTGGTGGAATCCTTCTGGACTTTCTTAATCCCAGAGCACAAGTTCTCTGTGCCCTTCCTGCTGGTGGGCATAGCGAAAGATCCAATAGTGTACATTGATCATTCTCATCTTAATCTAGGCAGCCTACTTATTGGTAAGAGTCCATTTGATTCCAGCTGAGATTTGGCAGAGGTTACAAACATCATAATGTTTTGCAGAATTGAAAAAGTGAGCAATGAGCATAACAAGCAGTTCTATGTTAGAAAAGAGTACCAATGCATGAACAGTATGATGCATATTTTATATGTATCATATATTACATATTTTCTATTTTTAATATCATATATTAAAGTTAATGCTTTTGTAATGGATTTCATAAAACATTTGAAATCATTTTAATCCCAAAATGAGAGAATATGAATAAATTATCAGCTTTGACCACAGTACATTTGCAAGAAAGGTTTTATGAGCCCTTTTCCAAAAGTTTGGATTTCTGCATTAATTACTCATAAAATGATCATCATCCAAGTAATGCCTGAACTAATAACACAAAAACATTCTACTTTCATGTATTATTGAAAACATTGGTTAATCACTCACAATCTAGGCTGGTAAAAATGTGTGAACTTGAATTTAATAATTTCTACTCTAGCAGGAATAACCTCCACTAAACTGAAACAGTCATGTAGGGAGAAATGGTCTAAAAATCCTACTCACTGTTGTAAAATTCTGATTAGCAGCTACAGAAAACATTTTACAGTTTGTATTGTTGCTAAATGAGGTTCTGCCTGGTAAATCCAAAGGAGGTTCAAACTTTCTCTTACGATAGCATGGTTCATTTGTCCATATTCAAACACTTTTTCAACCATATGGAAACCTATTGTAGTATCCTAAGACAGTTAATATATGGTACCACAGTAAAACCACCAAGTACCACAGTTACAATAAAATGCCATAGTAAAACTGTGGCAGCATCATTGTTAAATATGTAATAAACATATTTACTATAAAGCACTGTCGTAAAAGAATTATAACACATACTGGTTATGGCTACCACCTAGGTACCTCAGTAAAACTGTGGCAGTATCATACTAAAACTATAAGTAACTATAGGGAATTTTCATATTAAATATTATGCATGAATGTGTACACATGTAGGTCGTGAGGTCCATAAAATTGTGTATGTGGTGAATGGAGAAGACCAACCTTTCCACTTTGCCATTGAGGAGGTCTCTCGGCACTCAAAGTCCTTCAGAGACAGCCTGATACTGAAGCCCATGCAAGGGACAATACCCCCCAGAGACAAGTAAGGCCCTCTCAGCACCATACAGCACCACAGTCCTATTACCAGTAATGGAAAAAAATGCTAAATGAGGAGAAAATAGTCACTAGGTATGTACATGTTTGTCTGTCAGGTTCCCAGTGGCCATATCCTTCACACCCACACAGGAGGGTGTGGTGACATTTAACCTGCGCATGGTGATCAGAGGAAAAGTTCAGCCACTCACTATGAACGTGAAAGGGGATGGCTACAACATGAATGTCTGTGTCCAATATGAGAGTCCAGAAGGGGCCATGACTGAACTCTCTGCTGCTGATGGTCATCTTGTGGACTTCAAACAGGTGAGCTATGATATAAGCTATGAAACAGCATGTTTATCAGAAAATGTATTATAAGTCACCTTGAAACAGGGTCTGAGATTTAAAAGAAAATAAGTTTTGTACATTTCAATAGATAGCTGATTTAATTTTAGTGAAATGTCCTAATTGTAAAATGTAAATGTAAATTTAGCATGGAGAAAATTGTCCCATTTTTAGATCTATTCTTTTATCAGTTTGTCTTATATGTTCATTAGACTTGGATCGTTTGAGGAAGAAGTTAATACAAAATGTGTATCTTTGTTTCATTCTTTTCTTTTGGATAGGTGGAGCTGAGTGGTCAGTCCACATGTGCCTTTGTGGTGTCCAACCCAGGGAGGTTCAATGTGGACGTGCAGTATGAGATAGCAGGGCCTGAAGAGCTGCACTGCCATCTGCAGGTGGAGCCCACAACAGCTGTGGTGCCAGTGGGAAAACAGAATCGTTGCACCCTCAGCTTCTTCCCCCTGAAAAAATGTGACCTCAAAGATATGGGCTTCTCAATCAAGGCATCATGTTTCTCTTGTTCCTCACTGTCTTTTATTTTTTGACATCTTTTTTGTATTTATTTTTGTATATTCATATTTGTTGACTTTGCAAGGTTTTATGATTCATGCTTTTGATCTACTCTGTAGGTAAAGGACGGCCCTGTTTTCCATTGCACTCTGCTGGGTTCTACCACCAGCCTGGGCCTGGAGTTCTCCTTCCTCAAGTACAACTTTGGAAAGACCTTCATTTACTCTGCTGGCATGGTGCCTGCCACATGCACACTGCTCATCAACAACAAAGGGGAAAGAGGAATCAAGTAAGTGGTGGGGGTCATCATGCATAAACTGTAACTCATTCATTTTTTGTGTTTGTTAATATTTTTAATGATATGTTTCCTCTTCATTTATTATAGTGTGGACTGTTTATTCTCCAACACCCCTTTTCTGGAGGTGAGCTTCATGCCTGATGTGCTGCCCCCTGGTGGTAGCATGGAGGTGCCTATCACGTTCTACCCTCGGGAAGCAATGCGCTACCATGAAAAGGTGGTCTTTGAGATAAACGAGTGTTCCATGCAGGTAGTAGAGATCATGGGGCAAGGAATTGAGATGAAGGTGAGAAAGAGAAAATTTACAATGCACTGTCAATGTCATCACGCATTTCTGAGATGTTTAGATGATTTTAGATAGTATTCTCATCAGGCTCTGGTTTTCCTAGATTGATGTAGAGGATCCAAAATTAAAGATTGTGAAGCTTGGAACTCTGCAGGCGGGCCACAGGAGCAAGAAGCTCATCTCCCTGATCAACAACAGTCCGTCTTCCTTGACCTTCTCTCTCCTCTTCACAACCTCTGCACAGACTCTATTGAACTCTAAGGTAGGACACATGCACACACTTGTAATAATAATACCTGTCTGACCTACAGTATATTCCTTAATTTCATACCTGTCCCATTCATTTCATTGTAGTTCACAATAAGTCACAATAGTGAATAATATGCTTCAATATAAGTGAACAACCGAAGATTAATTAATATGGTGTATTTCAAAAGCCCAAGGATGCTTCACAAAGACAATCACTAATTTAACAATAGACACACACACGCACACACATCAATTATGCAAATGATCTATCCTATACTACAATGAGTGGTCCCACTCCAGTATGTATGTTCTTCAGGTCCTGTCAGTGAATCCAAGTAGGGAGGTGACACTGAAGGGTGGAGGGGGAAAGTGTGTGGTGGAGGTGCTCTTCAGCCCTCAGCAACGCATGGCCCCATTCAGCGAGGAGGTGCAGCTGAAGTGTTTGGGCACCATACGCCCCCTACTGGTGCTGAAAGGCTGCTGCCAGGGTGTGGAGGTCACCCTGGACCAGAACTACTTGTCCTTTGGAGCTGTGGCCCAGCACTGCCAAGCCACACGTCATATTACGCTGCAAAATACAGGAGACATTGGGGCTAGGTGCATATATACATACACATATTCATATCCAACATCTTGTGCATGGTATGCTCTAGAGCAGGGGAGTCAGACTCCAATCCTGAAAGGCGACATTAATACATGGTTCAGCATTCTACTTCATTTAACATGCCTTATTCAGCTCATCAGGTAATAAACCCTTTTGCAAAGTTCCAGATTCTACTCAACAGACATTTGTTGTGAGTAGGAAAAACATGACAGCAACAGCACAGTTTATGAATTACAATGCTGAATTTGTTTTGTTTAAGAGGAAAAGGAAAAATAGTACTTTGATCTGACATTCCTACTGTAGAAAAGGAAATAAGAGCTATTTTTCATTCTGTGTCTTTTTTTTTTTTAACTGATCACAATGTCCACGAATACATTATTGAATAATATTTGGTTTTACCATGATATGATTATATTCACTAAAGTTCTCTCTTTACAGATGTAATCATTTACCTGATTTGATAATTAAGTACACTCTAAGCTTAAGGTTTCTAATTTGTTTTTCTCACGTACACATATTTTATATATTGTTGTGGTTTATATATAATATGTGGTTTTTTATTACTTTTGCAGTAATTACTATTCTCTGGCAAATCAAGAATTTTGGATTCTTACTTTGCATAACTTTTTAAAGACCTTGTGTGTATTTTTGTATCAGGTTCAAGTGGGATGCAAAGGCTTTTGCTCCAGACTTCAGTATCTGCCCTGCTGAAGGTTACATTTGCCCAGGAATGGAGGTGCCTTTGGTAGTGACCTTTGCTCCTGAAGAGGTCAAGCAGGAACTGTGCTATGATAACCTTTTCTGCTCTATAGAGGGGGGCAAGCCTGTAACCCTCACCCTTGCTGGCTCCTGCATTGTTCTCCCAGTTGCCAATCAGGTAAAACATTGTCTCTGTGTGATTATCATAGGTATTAATGGTCTTTTATCGATCTGTGACGTATATGCTTATATTCTCTCTTTCCCCCTCTACAGGTGCTGAATTTTGTGTGTCAGGTCCGTAGTCAGTGCACTCAGTCTGTGATTCTGTCTAATAATACTAACCAGCGCTGGTGCCTGAAGCCTGTGATTGAGGGTGAATATTGGAGTGCTTTACTCTCCCTCGTGATTGAGCCCTACCAGCAAAATAAAGCGTACGAGATCACCTATAAGCCCATGGCCATGACCACGGATGGCAAAAAGCACCTGGTAAATCTCCCTCTACCAGAGATCAGTTTGTTTAGCTTGAGTGACCTGACAGAACATGGACAAATCTGGAATCCCTGCTTGACAGTATAATTAACTTTTTTAACCACTCCTCTTAAGGAACATAGAGTTTAATACTGAAAGGGAATTACCAGCTATGTGTTTTAAGGTCAGCTGTCTTTGAATTGTCTTTGAACTCGACTTCAGACAATTTGTGAATTTATCTAATTAGGAAATTCACTTCAGTTAGTACAGACTTAAGAGTACATGAGAAATCCAAAATATAGCATATACTTCTTTAACAAAGACACACATCCATTTTCATGGAGCTGAATGTAAAATGCTGAGTATGAATGTGCTTTCATGTTTGGTCTAGGGCTCTGTGTTTTTCTCTTTCCCCGACGGTTCGGGCATGCTGTACACCCTACAGGGCACAGCAGAGCCACCTAAAGCTGTGAACACAATCAGCCGTGAAGTACCTTGCAAGACATCATACACAGTGATTGTGCCTGTTCATAACTGGTTGCCCAAACCTCAGAGGTACTACACACAAACTCACATACACAGACTTATTGTATTTAGCAACAAATAATAATAATAAAAATAATCCAGGCCTAACTCTTGCTCCTGCTGTGCAGATTCCGTGCTATAGTGGAGATGATTAAACCCGAACGTCCTGACGGCACAATCTCACTGAAGGGGCTTGATTATGTGGATGTGTCGGCTTTGACTAAGCGGGACTACAAAATGTCCTTCTTCAGCTACAAGGAGTGCCAATGCAATGCCAAAGTAGTGCCAAACCCCACTACAGTCTATACTAATTCCACAGACTTCTTAGGAATACACAAATCAATACAATACCTACAAATTCTATCCATGTTAATAATTGGCATTATACAGTATGAATAAGTCAAGCTAACTGGTTTCTGTTATGTTTTAAACATTGTTAAATATGTTAGCAATTTCATACCTACAGACATACCTCTTAATTCCACAGCTAACCTTTAAAAATGAGGCCACAGGGGAATACCAGTTCTACTACCTCAACTTCAAGGCCACACCTCCAGGAGTGATCAGCACAATTGAGATGGTTACAGTGGTTAGGCAGATGACTTCAGGTTGTGTGAATGTGGAAAATCCTTTACCCATGAACCTGTTGTTCACGACTGAATGCCGCAGTACGGATGTCAACATGCAACCTCAATTCTCAGTGCCTGCACTCTCTACGGTATCACTTGTTTTAGTTTTTTTGTTCACCAAAGTTGTAAAAGTGGCATATGACATAATTGACCAGTGAGTAAAGACATATAGAATTCCTTTGCTGCCACTTTGTTGTGAAGTTTTTGAAGTTGCCATTTTCAAAGGACTTCTGTTAATGCTCTATCTCTCTCTCAGGAAACCTTGAGATTTGAGTACCAGCCTCTGCGTTCAGGTGAAACTACAGCACGGCTCATGCTGTATAACAATGAACTGGGTTATTTCCACTATGAGCTTTTGCTCCGTGCTCTTCCTGCTCCTCCTGAGAAACCCCTTTACTTCAGATCACCACTGGGCAGTGGTCAATACCTCACTGCCAAGTTCACCAGCTACTCCCGCGTCAAGGCTGAGTACACCTGCAAGGTACAGCTTTGTTGAAATTTCCATAATTAGATTATTTGTTCCATATTCAATTCAAACGAATGAAATGTTATTGTTGTTTAGACTACATTGCAGCAGTTTCTTTCCTTTGCAAGTCACTCTCTCTTTATACTATACCATGGGATTAAATTTATCTTAACGTGTTTTGTTTGGGCCAAAATTACCCAGTTTGACCCATATGTCACCAGAAATATAACAAAAAACAATGCTAAAAGAGTTTTCCAACAAAACATTAGTACTTGGCTTGAATTTTGAAAAATAATGTTCAGATTGCAGGGATTATATTTTGGTCATTTTAGATTAGAAAAATGAAATATAAATGTGAATAAATTCCCTTTTTTCAGAAATATCAGATATGTAAATGTGGGACAAAAAAAGATTACTTTAGTTCCTGTTATATATACATATCAGAAAAATTGTTCCAACACCTGTTAATCCTTCTAAACTTCAGACAGACCATCCGGACTTCATTGTGGAAAAAAATTTAATGGCAGTGGCAGCGAACTCCCAAGCAGGCACCGATGTCAGTGTGGAAGTCTACTTTGAGCCCTGCCAGTTAGGTGAGGTGCGAGGCCTACTGACCCTATCATCCAGCACTGGAGGGGATTATGTGTTCCCTCTGTATGGAACATGCACACCTCCCAAAGCCCAGGGCCCTGTGGCCATCCGTGCTGGCTCCAACGTCTCCATCCCCTTCAAGAATGTCTTCATGGAGACCACAGCCTTTTCTTGCCAAGTGGACAACCCGGCTTTCACCATCAAAGGCATGGACACCATTCGCTCAAAGAAGACTCACCAAATCCTCGTGAGCTTTGAGAGTCCACAGCCAGGCTCCAAAACCCCCTGCACAGGAAAACTTATCATCTCAAGTCCACGCACAGAGGGCCATGGCCAGGGCCTCTCCTGGGTATATTATCTGAAAGGCATCTCCCCAGAGCAGCCTCAGAGAGAGAAGATGTCATAAAGTGCTGCCAAGGTCCAAAGAACAAAACTTATGTGTGTTTATCTTAAAAATCACATCCAATTGTAGTTTCCAAATAAATAAATATTTTAGCAATGGTCACTTTTTGCCTTGTACAGTTGTTTCAAATCTAGACAAAACCAACTAATTTTACCTACAGTAATATAAGCATAATTAGATTTCAGTTACATGTGCATTTCAAAAGTAACTGTAGAAGTCTCTTGTATACGATTTGTGTGTCTTTCTGCATAAATTATTTGCTTTTACTGTATATGCAATATGAAATTGAGTACTGACCCAAAGACTTGTCTGCAGTTTATTCAATATTAGATATTTGAATGGTTTTAACAGTCTGGCAAGACACTTCACAGAGTGTGGGAGTACTTTAATGAGAGAGTGGGCGAGGAGAGCTAAAGCAAGAGCAGCATGACATTAAGCAGCAGTCCTCATAGGGGCACAGTTTAAATTGGCTCTCAATTTTTCAATTTGATAGCAATGCACCCTCTTTTCCAAACATTCTCTTGAGCCCCAGCAGGTCACTTAGCAATATGATAACATTGAGCTGCATATGGTAGCCAGATCATTCTGTCATACCTGATACACATATGTTTGTAAGTAATAATCATCAGTCCTTATTGGTTAAATGGACTCAAAGGTCTGAGACTCTTCACTGATCTAATGCTGATAGAGAAGTCTGAGTTGCACTTGATGGCTCTACCTGTGCCTGTTTGTGCTCATTAGCCATTTCCATGAAATGGCTCTTTTGGTGAAATCGCTGTCGGACAGCAACTCCAGTGGGGCTGAATGCCAACCTGTCCATCTTTTAGTGAGCACAGGAGATGCCCTACAGAGCGTGACAGAGCCACAGCAAGGGGCCAATGAGCCTATAGCATTAATATCTAGGAACCACTCAAGTTAAGGGCTTTCTCGTCTCCATTGGTGCACCACTGAGCCACAATGGTTGGGGGGTGGGGGATGGGGGCGGGGTAGTTGGGAAAGGGAAGTGTCAAAGGGAAGTACTAGGGCATTTTAGCCCTCAGTGGAATATTGCTTATGTTTTGTTTGTTTGTGTGTGTTATAGTAAAAAAAAATCAACAATGTGGAGGTGTGATGTCTGAAGTGTGATGTTATTTTCCTATTTCCTTTCTTTAATTCCTGAATTAAAGAGCTGGTTCCCCTTATAAAAATGGTATGGTACATTTTATCATATATAAAGCATGTTTTATTCCATGTACAGTGGGTATAGAAAAAAAATCACCTCCCTTTAAAATAATCATATTTTGTTGCTTTTCACCTGAAATGAAGATGGACACAGTTTTTGTTTTATCCAGCTGTATTTACTCAGTGTAACTTATAACATCCAAGTGAAAGATATAACACCAACATGTCAGAATAGTTTATTTTTTATTTAAAAAACAGAATCACTGAGTTGGAAAAAAGATCACCCCCTTGCTTTAATTTGCCTTATTTTTTTAATTACAGCCCTTAGTCTGTTGGGATATGTCTCTACTCTACATCTAGACATTATTTGCCCACTCTTCTTTGCAGAACTGCTCAAGTTCAGTTAAATTTGATGGTGACCGTTTGTGGACTTCAGTCTTCAAGTCATTCCACAGATTTTCAATGGGGTTTAAGTCTGGGCTCTGACTAGGCCATGCAAGGACATTCACCTTTTTTTCCTTCAACCACTGTGTGGTCAGTTTTGCTGTGTGCTTTGGGTCATTGTCATGTTGGAAGGTAAACCTTCTTCCCATTGACAACTTTCTGGTAGAGGGCAGCAGATTTTCCTGAAGAATTTGACAGTATTTTGCCCCATCCATTTTCCTTCTATCCTGACAAGTGCTCCAGTCCCTGCTGCAGAGAAACACCCCCATAACAGGATATTACCACCTCCATGCTTTACTGTAGGAATGGTGTTATTTGGATGGTGAGCTGTATTTGATTTCCGCCAGACATATCGTTTGGTGTTGAGGCCAAATAATTCATCTGACCATACCACCTTTTTCCATGTGGCCTCAGAATCTTCAAGGTGCGTTTTGGCAAAGCCCAGTCGTGGGTGGCTTTTTTCTTGCAACCCTCCCATACAAGCCACATTTGTGAATTTGTGATATTGTTGTCACATGCACACAATGACCACTCTTTGTCATAAATTCCTGCAACTGCTTCAGAGTTGCTGTAGGCCTCTTGGTAGCCTCTCTGACCAGTTTCCTCCTGGATCTTTCATCCAGTTTGCGTGATGTCCTGATCCAGGGAGGGTCTGTGTTGTACCAAATACCTTCCACTTCTTAATAATAGACTTCACTGTGCTTCTAGGCATTGATAAAGCCTTTGAATTTTTTTTATCCATCTCCTGACCTGTGCCTGTCCACAACTTTATCCCGGAGATCTTTTGACAGTGCCTTCGGACCCATAGTTGATTGCTTGCTTCAGTTGCACTACAAAATGCTCCAGAAAAGCTCTTTTCATGCTGAGCTAATCAAAATGACCACAGCTGATCACAGTTGAAAGTCAAATGGCTTTGTGTGCCATTGAGAAGGTGATTAGCTACAACTTATTGAGTTTACAAGTCATTTTTAGGAGGGGGGTGATCCTTTTTCCAACTCAGTGATTCTGTTTTTTGTTTGTTTGTTTTTTCTGACATGTTGGTGATATATCTTTCACTTGGATGTTATAAGTTGCACTGAGTAAATACAGCTGGATAAAACAAAAATTGTGTCCATCTTCATTTCAGGCTGAAAAGCAACAAAATGTGATTATTTTAAAGGGGTGATTTATTTTTATACCCAGTGTATATAACAGCAATTTGCACATTTTTATTTGTTAATTAACAATGTGCGATACATTTATCTGTTTATATTTACAATTAATGTTATAGAATATGCACAAAACAGGTAGTTCCCACTAGTTCTCCCTCTCCTGAAGTTAATAAAATAAATAAAATGCAGCTTGTCATGTTACTGATCAAGAACAAGTCCTCTCCCCAAAAGACTTTCGCATAGCAGAAAGCTTAAAAGACAGCTTTACCACTGGCTGTTAAATCTCCTTCCATAGATAAATGTTCTCCTTACAGGAAACTTTACAATATTTACAAATGTATGTGTTTCTTTGTTAAATAACAACATTTTAAAGACTTTATTGTTAATTAAGGTCTTAAATTAAGGTCTTTGTAAGTTATAATATATATCATAGCTACTTTTAGTTATAAGGTTTCAAATTTAAGAAAATCATAAATTTTACTACTCAGTATTTTGAAAAATTATAGAAAATTCCCTGTACTGGTTCCCTGGTGGACTAGTGGCTAGTATGCGCCACTCTCACCGCCATGGCCTGGGTTCAATTCTTGGTCAGGAAATCAACCCCAGCCACTGGAGAGCTGCACAAGCCAGTGCACTCTCAGCGCCAGTCCAAAGAAATAGGAGAGGGTTGTGTCAGGAAGGGCATCCGGCCTAAAATGTGCCAAAATCAAAATATGCTGACTTGTGATCCGCTGTGGCAACCCCAAACGGGAGCGGCCGCAAGAGGGGGCTAAAATTCCCTGTACTATATACCTCCATTTTTATTCTTGTAGCTTGTATTATGACACATGGAATATAACCACCAAGTTTCATTTGAAAGGATCGCTAGGTTTAGTGAATTGCTAAAATTGGAGAAAAAATAAATAAATAAAACATTGAGAAGCATAATATCCAGTGTTGACAAGCTGCTAGGGACCTGACTTTTTGCACGCACAAACTATTATCCTAGTACTATATGCACCCCAATTTTCATTTGCCAACAGGGCTGCCATCATTATGAAAAAAATCTGTATGTGTAAAATGCCAATGTTTATTCACAAATGTACATGTAATGTTAACATATTAAGTACTAGAGAGATTTTAGCTCAGAGCAGCAAGTGAAACCTCACTGTTTCAAGCCTATTTAGGTCTGATTGCTGTTGAAGAACTTTGCTGTTGATGTTTTAATGACGTCCCCAGCTTCCTGTGTCTGGTGCTAGAATCCCATTCAAGACGTGTATGAAAGGCACCCAGCAAATGTCAACCCTCTAAAGGCCACTTGAATGAGGTTGAGGGGCCATGTGACCCATGGATGGATGTAAAGTTTGTCGATGCCTTCTACAGAGACATATTCTCGGTCTCTATTTCAAAGTCTCTACTTTGTTCCACCTCAGTACTGGATTCTGTGGGGCTGGCCTCAGAATGACATCTTGGACAGCCATTCCAGGATTCACTGCTGCATTTGTTTTTCACCAAGAGATCAGCCAGTTCAATTGAAACAACACAGAGCTCTTACAGGTTTTTTGTGTTTGTTGAAAGGATCACAACATTTTCTGTGCTATTCTTTCAATTGGTAAAACAAAAAACAAAAGCAAAAAAGGTTAAACCATTGAATGCAAATGATGCATATAAATAGAATGTTTGGCACCAAAAACCTGTTCTTCTTTTGATGAGCTCTACATCATTTGCTGTAAAAAAAAAGTTCATTTTAATTGTTCCAACCTTATGGGTATGACTTCGGAATTTAAGAGTACACCAACAGAGCAAGGCAAAATGGATGTCATGATGGCTTGAGACAATTGGGCGTCTGATGTTTAGAATGAGGTAAAGCATTTTGTGATTATTTAAATTCATGAATTTGTTTAATAATAGTCATACTTAACATACTATATTTCTGTACAACATAGCAATCAGACCATATAAAAAATTCACAATTTTGTCACTCATTTAACAAAATAGTGGTAATCTAGTGTTCAAAAATTAAATTAGTGAGAAAGAGTGAAAATGCAGGTACAAAGATTATAATGCTGCTGATGTTTGAGAGGATTTTAAGCCACAAATGATCTAGTTCAGTGTTTGAAATTAACTTGAAAGCAAATTTTAACTGCCATGTATTAGTCTCATACATCAACGAAAGAAAGAAAGAAAGAGTCATGTGACTTATTAATAGTTACAATTTACATACAAAAAACTGAATGTAGTATTACTTGAGAATAGTTTTGTGTGCAGAGGACTTAAAATTATAGTAAAGTGAGTCTAGAATTAATGATGACAAGATAAGATGAGAATCAACTTTATTGTCATTGTGCAGTGTACACATACAGAGAATGAACTGACAATAAAAGACAATTAAATGCAGTTAGCCTCTGACCAGAAATGCAAATAGCAATAAAAGACAATTTAAATAAAGTTTTTCCAGTAGAAGTAAGGTGCAAGATTATGGACAACAGTAGCAGTTGTAAACTGTAACAGTCATGAAGAAAGTGCAAAATTAATAAATAATCCTTGTGCAAATAGTGTAAATAGTCCTTGTGCAGAATAGTCTAAGTAGTCCTTATGCAAACTAGTATATAGTCCTTGTGTGAATAGTGCACAAAAGGTTTTTGGGTTTTTGGTGGGTTCAGAAGTGTGACATCAGAGGGAAGGAAGCTATTCCTAAGCCTGCTGGTGCGAGAGTACAGGCTCTTGTAGCACCTCCCTGAGGGGAGGAAGGTAAACAGTCCATGACTGGGATGAGAGGGGCCCTTGATGATGCCTCTCACCCTCCACAGGCAACGTTTATTGTGGATTTCTGTAATTGTTGGGAGCTGGACACCGATAATGTGTTGAGCAGTTTTCACCACTCGCTGGAGGGCCTTTTTGTTGGCAACTGAGCAGTTGCTGTACCACACTAAGATGCAATTTAATGGAACAAGTGTGGATATAGTATTTGAGAATAACTAGTAGGTATTTGCAGACAATTACTTTCTCTCATGATTCTCTCATGATTTTGTGGATTTATGAGTTATTGAATTGTTTGTACATTGAAATGTATTTGTATCCTGCAACACAACCCAAAACATAAAGAAAAATCCACGGAAAACAATTCATTGTTAGCACAGAAAAAAAGATTCTTTGTGATTCTTTTGGTCTTCAGACCATCGGGTCCCTGGATTGAAGGGGGCAGGGCTGGGGTTTACATTAATATATATGGTGCCCTCCACTAATATTGGCACCCTTGGTAAATATGAGCAAAGAAGGCTGTGAAAATTTGGTTTTATTGTTTAACCTTTTTATTTTTTAAACAAAAAATCACAAAAATACTCTGCTCTCATGGATATCAAACAACTGCAAACAAAACACAAGTTTATGAAAAAAAAATCTCTTAAATTTAGGTGTGCAACCATTATTGGCACCATTCCTCATACAGAATCTCTCCAGATCCTTCAAATTTCGAGGTCCACGCTGGTGGACTCTCCTCTTCAGTTCACCCCACAGGTTTTCTATGGGATTCAAGTCAGGGGACTGGGATGGCCATGACAGGTACTTGATTTTATGGTCAGTAAACCATTTTTATGTTGATTTTGATGTTTTGGATAATTGTCCTGCTGGAAAATCCAGCCACGGCCCATTTTAATCTTTCTGGCAGAGGCAGTCAGGTTTTCATTTAATATCTGTTGATATTTGATAGAGTCTGTGATGCCATGTATCCTAACAAAATGTCCAGGTCCTCTGGCAGAAAAACAGCCCCAAAACATTAAAGAGTCACCACCATATTTAACCGTAGGCATGAGGTACTTTTCCATATGGCTACCTCTCTGTGTGCACCAGAACCACCTCTGGTGTTTATTGCCAAAAAGCTCTGTTTTGGTTTCATCTGACCATAGAACCCGATCCCATTTGAAGTTCCAGTAGTGTCTGGCGAACTGAAGACGCTTGAATTTGTTTTTGGATGAGAGTAGAGGCTTTTTTCTTGAAACCCTTCTAAACAACTTGTGGTGATGTAGGTGACTTCGGATTGTAGTTTTTTTCTGACCCCATGACGTAACTAACTTCTGCAATTCTCCAGCTGTGATCCTTGGAGATTTTTTGGCCTCTCGAACCATCCTCTTCACAGTGTGTTGAGACAATATAGACACACGTCCAATTCCAGGTTGATTCATAACATTTCCAGTTGACTGGAACTTCTTAATTATTTCCCTGATTGTGGAAACGGGCATGAGTATTTTTGTGAATTTTTTAAACAAAAGATCACAAGATTAAACAATAAAGACAATTAGACAATTTATCACATCCTTCTTTGCTCATATTTACCAAGGGTGCCAATATTAGTGGAGGGCACTGTATATATTAATGTAAACCCCGGCCCTGCCCCCCTCAATTCAGGGTCCCAATGGTCTGAAGACCAAGAGAATCATGAAGAAACTTCTTTTCTTTGTTTCCTTTCAAACAATGAATTTTTTTCTGTTGATTTTTCTTTATATTTTGGGTTGTGTTGTAGGATACAAACACATTTCAATGTACAAACAATTCAACTCATAAATGCACAAAATATTGATAGTTTCAATTTACATGAATTTACATAAATTTGCCTGAATAAAAACAAAATGTAAATTTATCTGGCAGTTTATTAAGTGTAATACTGTATGTTGTACTGTTGGAGATTAATCATGAGAGAAAGAAATTATCTGCAAATACCTACTAGTATTTGTACCTACTATATATATATATATATATATATATATATATATGCATGCATTTGGAAGATGCCTTTACCTGGAGTGACTTACAGAAGTGTTTTTTATTCTCCATCAAAAACAGATCATCTTGCTAGTATACATAGGCTTAGTTCTAAGAACACAATTAAGCTAAAAACTTGTTAGAGGCATTTATTGTGAGTTAATATATATATATGAAAACAGAGAAGTTGAGGTTTTTTTTCTCCTCTAGAGTAGGTTTGGTGCTCATTTAAGTGCTTAGTGAAGAAATGGGTCTTTAGTCTTCGTTTGAAGACAATCGGTGACTGTCAGGGAAAGTTCAAAGTGAGGTTTAATAAATGTCTTCATGTTAGAGGAGGTTGGTACATTTTTGGGATTGCAGGTAAGCATCAGTGTTTTAAATCTGATGCAGGCAGTTTCAAGGAGCCAAGACGATATATAAAGGGGATTATTCTGGATCAGTTGCAGGACCATGCATGTATGCATAAAAAGATCTGCCAGGATTGAGATGCAGTAGTCCAATTTTAAGATGACAAGGCACTGAACATACACCTGAGTAGCCTCAGTGAAGAGAAATGCTGATTGGTTGTCCAGAACTACACCAAGGTTTTGTGCTTTGCTGGGTACTGTTTACAGTCTTAAATTTACACTGGGTATTCCACCCCACTCCACTCCAAAAGTCTCTTACAGTGTGTTAAAATCCAAGTTCCAGGGCCCTTGTCTAGCTCTGGGCCCTTCAAATGATTCACTCCCCTCTCTACCCCATCTTAGTGGTACTCCTGGCAATTAGTTGTCTACCCTGGTGCTGTTACTTGCATCGTTGGAGGTGGTGACAGCTTTCCACATCTCCCTTGGGTCGCCACTTTTTTTCACAGTAATAAATCTCAGCATGGTTTCATTTTAATAGCCATCAAACAAAGCAGGCTCGATAGCTCAAAAGCTGTTTTGAACCTTTTTTTTTTTTTTTTTTGAATATTCATATATTTTTACCCATGCAGTTAGTGGCTCTTATTTGGCAGATTTGTGATTTGCGACACAGATGTTTATGATGTAGTGATCAGGTTCTCAATATTAATTTTACAATTTACATGCTTTATAGTTCCTCAGTGGGCCCTTTTCACACTTCTGGGTCCTTGTTGTCAAAAGTAGCCTTCACAGGGTAACTTTACTTCATCTACATTCAAAGAGTAAGAGTAAGAGTAAGAGCTTTTGCAGTGTCCTTCTGAGGTGCAATTCTAAACAAAAACAGCGTTCATTGCTTTCTTGATGAAGATGAAGAGCAGGGCAAACAAAGGGTTAGATCAATCAGGAATCAGAAGTGTTTCACTACATCGCTCAAACCTTAAAATATCAGCACATGTAGAGTTTAGAGGGCAAATAAACTGCAACCACAGTGAGTAGAACTTCTCTATCCAGAGTGTGGCTCTTCATTCCGCATCAACTTGCAGCATTTAGCGCTAACTCCCACCTTGCTGTCGATTACATTTGACAATGAACAAACAAAAATATTCATCATTCAGCTCTGAATTAACTAGAAATACAGTTAGCTATTGTTAGTTGCTCTGATAACTTTTTTTAGCTCTCAACAACAGCTGAAATTACTAACTAATAGCTAAATAAATAGCTAACAATTTTTTAATGGGAAATGGAAATGAACAGAAGTGTTTTAAATGTGAAAGAACGCATACACAATGTCAATTGTGACTGCAGATGTATATAGTCATCATCAATGCTAATGTCAGAAAATGTTACCTTACTTGGATAGCTGTGGGTGAATTCTTCCACGAAGAAATAATATCCTTTATTCAGCTTTGTTCCTTAGTGTATGCCAGTCTCTGCAATAGTCTCTGCAGCCTACCCGCACTGTCCCAAATTTTTCAGAATTGGGGTTGTTTCTGTGGTAATCAACTGGCTGCAAGGGTTAGAGCAAATAATTTTACCCGGTGTCTATGTACTTCCAGATTTTATGAAAAGGGCCAGTTGTTATAAGTAACACCTTTCAGCAACCCCGGCGTTTTAAATAATCTATGCTTCAAGGCTCAGAATGAACTGAGTCACTTTATTCAGGGTTCTTGCAGCTACTGCTTTTAGATTATGACATTCCCGATGGCTCCTATCAGTATTCTCAGTGAATGCTTGTCCTTTCTGAGGACATTTTCATACCTCCAAGACATGTGCATTTTTGATCACTGTCTGAAACTTCTTGCCAAAAATGTTGAAAATGGTGTAGCGTGGTTATGCATTGTGTCCAAGAAAGACCTTGGTTGGACCTTGTAAACCTGCTCATCATATATATATGTATAAGAATTTTTTAGAAGGTTTGAGAATATAGGCTCATTGAATTACAGTGACTACATTTGTTTACATAAGAAATTTAATTTTAAAAATTAATTTAATTTAATTTAAAATAAATCACTCACCTCACTTTACTACAGATGAAGGTGACAGTTCTGTCATTTTGTGTGGCTATTTGCTGTTTTTTCACTCCTAAGTCTTAAAATGTTGAACCATCCTCATGCTAATTACTCTGCAGGAGTCCAGCTCCCACTTCTTAAACAATACTGTATTGCAAAGATAGTAATGACTGTTTCTTTATTTTCACTTTTATAATGACACCTGTAATAACTGTATATAATAATACCTTTTCATATTTTCCAGGAATATCTAAATACTGCTGGCTGGGTTCTCTATAAGGAGTGACTGCAAACAGTGAAGCTCACTTGTGAATGAATACAACAATTAAAAAGTCCAGCAAAATGTGATGAAAAAAAATTGTTTACATTGTGGGTGAGAATTTGCTTGCCTTCTTTATAGTTGACAGAGTTTCCATATGAGGTGATTTTCATTTTTCATATCTCAAGTAAAATGCTGGAGTCTGATATGTTTGTGTTAATTAAAGAAATTCATATAGCCTAATAAAACTATGTTCTACTGAGTTTTGTAAAGTACACTGCGCTTTCACTGGATATATATTTAGTTAGTATCAGTTGTTTGATTCAAGAGATATGACAGCCAAACTGACCAAGCCCGTGCTCAGCAAAAAAAAAAAAAAAAACTGTTCATAGCTTAAACACATAATTACTTCTGCAATAAGGTAGCCTACAGAGAGCTAAGAGAGACCTCCGTTAGAAAAGCGAAGATGTCTTTTTAGTAAAATTATGTTCTGACCAACTCCCCACTAAGCAGCAGCTGTACGTTTTCAGAGTTGTGTGTGTGTGTGTGTGTGTGTGTCGGTGTCGTGAGCTCTGATGTCAGAGCGGGGGGAGGGCATCGCCCCCATAGCGCGCAGCATGAACGCAGCGCGGCAAAGAGGATGTGTGAGCAAGCGGCGCGCTACTGCAGGGACGGCGTCCAGAAGCTGCTCCACAAGGACCAAGCCAAACTGCGGGCGCAGGACAGCGGTGAGCAGACAAGAGTCCCCGCGCAGAACAGCGAGACCGCGACGGCCGCGCAGCTCGGGAACGGCGGCTCACAGCCCGGCGCCATAGACGGGCTTGTGCGCTGGATCGTCACCAAGATGAGCGACAACAAGAGCATCTCGACGCGCGAGTACGGCAAGGAGGAAGCGGCCGTGGCGCAAGAACAATTCTTCGCTCCGGAGCCGCGCAAAGGCATTTCAGTCATCCTAGACGTAAGTGGCTTTCTGTTTATCAGCGAGCTGCTTTAAGTGCACTTCATTTTCAATGAGGAGTTGCGATGGTGGAGCGCACAGGTTGAGGTTTAATTAGGGTGCTGCCTGAGAACACAGCCTCAGTGTAAATTCTACGGCTTGTGCGACTAAATTAACGTCGTATTTTCACCGCAGCCGGTCTCCTACTTCAGATAAAGCAGCAGAATATTACAAATTATACTTATTTCACCGTCTTTCATTTTAGTCCTGCACATTTTAGTGTTTTCCATGCCACACGCACACACTTGAACTCAGCGAGGGCTTTTAATTAGCTGATTAGTTGAAGGAGTTGTTAGAAGAGGGGAAAACACTAAAATGCGCAGGAAAAGAGGTTTTTCAGGACCAGGGTTGGGTACCTGGGGCAAAAATCGAAGTGGATAACTCGGAACCGCTTGATCAAATAAGCGCGCTCTCCCCAAAGATCAGTGTTGCCAGTTTGTTTCACTAACGGCTTAAATGAGGGTTTTGGCAGTCACATTTCCGTGGGAAATAGTCCTGGGATGGTAGCTGTGTTTTATGCAAGATACTATTTAATTACAGGTTGGACTTGTATGTAGTAAATTGGATGGATTTCAAACTGTGCTTAAGGTAGAAACAGTCAGCCCAATCTGGCAACTCTCTGCAAAATTTGATAAACCGGTAGGCAATTTAGTAGCAAACCGACCAATTGGTTACTTTTTGCTGTTGCCTTCCAGTCTGTATTTCTGTATTTTTGAACTCATTTGACATCACACACACACACACACACACACACACATACATACATACATACATATACACATATATATATATATATATATATATATATATATATATATATAGAGAGAGAGAGAGAGAGAGAGAGAGAGAGAGATGAATATAGATATAGACTGTTTGTTTGTCAAGCACACTCTACTTGAATAATTGATTTTTTTTTTCCCCTTTTCTTTTCTTTTCTTTATTTACTGAAACCTGACAATTAGGCTTCATGGATGGCTGCAGGGGCGAGGTCTCAGCGGTATTGATTTAGTAGGTCAAAGTGTTGCTTTACTGTGTTCAATCGGTGGTCGATAATTGCCTGTTATACCTAATCATGTCTCAATACACAAATTGCTTTAAGGCTTTTGCAAGTGAAAAGTAGTTCAGTACCAGTCCCAGATAAAGCAAGACATACTAATATATTTAAATGGTGCATAAAACTAATTAAACTAAGAAACTCATTTAAAAAAGTCTTGGGGCACAATTGTACACCAAAAATATAAAATGAAGAGGCTCACACTAGTGAAAAAGCAGAGAGAAGGCAAAAATAAAAAGGAGAAAGAGAAATGGTGCAAGAGGGGAGATGCAGTTGGGAATGAGAAAAGGAGGGAGGGAAGGAGATGGAGAGAGGGAAGTGACGCCTTGGCTCATGGTCGGGCTGTGAAGACATGATTACTGTTCATCTAATTGTTCATAGAATGTTCTTTTATTAATGGAACACAGTGCTGAGCAGGTCACATCAACTAAACATAAACCTTTATTTAATGAAGATGTGATCGGTATGTACATAATATTCACATACAGTCAGGTGTAGACGTATTAGCACCCAAGGTTAAAAGGGATTAGAAATGGAATGAAAAATGCCTTTGTGGTTAATTAGCTTAATCTCACACTGAAAATATGAGAGGAATTTAAACTTTATTGTATTCTAAGAAAACAAACAAAAAATTTTAATGTATATTTAACAAAAACCACATGTTTTTAAATGATTGAGTCTTCTACTATAATGCTTGATGAGGCTGTAGAATCCGTTTTCTCCTGTGAACTCTCCTCTTCAGGTCACCTCACAGGTTTTCAGTGGGCTTAGTTCAGGGGACTCTCAGGATGGAAGATCCAACCACATCCCAGCTGTAGCTTCTGGGCAAAAGCAGATTTAAAATCTTGTAGTACTTCATGGAGTACACAATGCCATGTGTCCTAACAAGTTTCCAAGGGCCTTTGAAGGAAAAACATCCCCATAACACCTCAAATCCTCCATCATATTTAACAGTGTGGATTAGATTGTTTTTTGTGCATAACCATCCTTTTTATGCCAAACCAACAATTCAGCAATTAAGCAACAATACACCAAAGGTGTCTGGATGTTTGTGTTTTTAAGGGGTTTGTTTGTTTCTTTTATATCAGCTCTTATGATGTGGCCTCTATAAAAATGTAAAACATTGCTGGAATGATAAAAGTAGGAAAATCATAAAATTCAGCTAGGGTGAATTTGACTGCAATACCAACACTGCCCTAATATGGTTCTATATTATAATCATAACTTCTTGTGTGTGAGAAAAGCCAACATCCAAACAACCTGATTGGTGCCCAAGCTTCATACCTGGCCGCTCAATCCCACCCATATTAGAGTGAAAACTGCTAACTCTTATACTATTCTTTTTCATATTTTCTCACTGCACTCATGTGGCATAATGAATACCCAAATAGTGATTTCAGTATTTGAATAGGGCCATATTCAGATTCTTATACTGGGTTACTGGTACCATTGAACCATTAGTTGTACTTAACAAAAGAGTGAGTGTTTCCACCAGCTAGTCTGAAAGTCGTTACTATTGAAATAGGCTTACCTATATGAAGTAGGGGAGGGAAGAAGGGCTGCATGTAGTATTATATATTTCAATTAAAACATCCGTAATTGCTATTTAAAAGTTTAAACCAGTAAAAAGGAAAAAACACAGCCTTCTTAACCTGATAAATGCCTCCTACAGAGCTATTTCCAAGCACTGCGATTTAAAACTTAGATTTAAAAAAAAATGGCAAGATAAACAGGCAACACTTCACCGAGTACTGTTAACTCTCCATTGCCCATGATGCACCAACCAACAGATTAGCAGGCCTGTGACTATATAATGTTAGTGCATTCAAGTAGTTTTCCCCCCACCATAACACATGCTTGTCTTGGCTGGGCTTTGCTAACGAGCCATACTGCAAGACTTTCACTCGTGCAGCCAGTGTCTGTAGCCCCTGAAAGCCAAAGAAAAGCATCAGTTATGTGCTCTCTGCACTGGCATTGACCATCTTAAGGAAGATGTCTCTGCTTCAGATATCCCCTGTGCGATGATGCAGACATAGTGTGCCCAGCTGGCAGATTAGACCTTGATTCAGAGTCTGAATCTGATCGAAGTGCTGCAGCCTAAACTGCTAGTCAGCAATGACTGATAAGCAGAGTATGAAGCTGAGAAAGCTGTGTCTCTATATGTCTCTAGAATTGTCATAAATCTACACAAAATAGACCGTAATATTGAAGTGCAGCACCACAGCCCAGTTCTGTGTTCCAACACCCAGTTAGGTTCTGTCTGCCTCATGTGAGCACTAAATAGGCAGAGTCACGTTAAACATATCAACATATCACGATCAAACATATCAATGAACACATTCAAGGGCAAAATCTAAAATCAGAATGAGTAAACAGTACAAGGTAAAAAATGCCAAAACAATCAAGATAAGCATAAAGGCAGGCAAGGGTCAGGCAGGGATGAAAATGCAGGCCTTCTTCGTATACCTTCCCGGTGATCACCCAAAGGGATACTTGGCTCCCTCCAGCCAGTTACTCCAGGGCTGCTTTCATGGCAAGCAACTCCCAGCTTTCTACATCATAATTTCTTTCTACTGGGGAGAGTTTTCTGGAATACAAAACACATGCATAGAGTTTGGCTGGGTTACCCTGTCTTTGAGAGAAGACTTTCCACTTTCAGATGTGTCCACCCCCACAACGAACTGCAGATCTGGGTTGGGGTGATGCAGAATGGGAGTGGTCATAAATTTTTCCTTTTAAAAGATCAAAAGCCTCTATAGCCTCTGCTGTCCAGTTCAGCTGCTTGGGTTTAGGAAAGAGATTAGTGGAGATGCCACACTACTGAAACTCCTGATGATCTTCCTAAAGAAATTTGAAAAAAATAGCGATTGTTGCAGCTCTTTAACGATTGTTCTGATTAATTTCATCCACAATTTCATCTATGATATAAGCCTGGAACTTCAGAGTTTTGATGGAATTCAGACGTTTCCAGCTTAACATAGAGATTGTGATAGACAAGGCATCTTAGAACGGCATGTACTTGGCCTGTGTGTTCTGTCTATGTCCAGAAGTATATCAGAATATCATCTATATAGGCTATGACAATTATTCCAGAACTCCTGAAGCATCTTACTGATGAAGGCCTGAAACACAGGAGTGTTTACAAGTCCATAGGGCATCACCAGGTATTCATAATGCCCCATGTTGTTCATGAAGGTGGATGTCCATGCATCGCCTTCTCTTATGTGGATCAGGTTGTATGCACTTCGGAGGTCAAGCTTTGTGAAAAATTTCACTCATCTTACCTGCTCGGTGGTGGATGCGATTAGCAGTAGAGGGTAATGATATTTCACAGTGACTTGGTTTAGTCATCAATAGTCAATGCAAGGTCTGAATCCTCCTCTTTTCTTTTCCACAAAGAAGAAACTGGCAGTGGCTAGAGAGGTTGAGGGACATGTATATACTTGGGCCAATGCATCTGTGATCTGTTCCTTCATGACTTGGTTTTCAGGTAATGACGAGATGCACACGGCCTCTGGGGGAATAGTGCCTACCAGAAGTTCACTGGAGCAGTCTCAGGGTCTGTGATGAGGAAGCTGGGATGCCTTAGCTTTCCTAAAAACCTTCAGATCATGATACTGTGTGGGGATCGTCACCTCACTCTGGGTCTTGGGACTCTCTTTGTGAGTACAGTGACAGGGGAGAGACAGACAGTGATTAAAACAGGAAGCACCCCAGGAGATGAGCACCTCTTTTCCAGGTAATGACCTGATTGTGGGTAGCCAGCTATGGAGAAGCTATGACAATGGGATTGTGAGGTGATTTTGTGATCATAAATGAGAGGTTTTCTACATGTAGTAAACCAGTCTGCATTTGGAGAGGAATGGTATGAAGCTGAAGCACCAGAGTCAGTGAGGGTAGGGATGTGTTTTTCTGAACACCAACACATCTTCACAAGTAGAGATATATGTCTGCTTTCTATCATGGGTGTTATGTTTGTGCTCACCTGGTCAGGGCATTGCAGGTGACTCTAAGGTGTCCTTTGTTCTTGTAGTAAAAGCACAGACCAAAATGCCTTATTTCTCTTCAGCAGATAGGTTGGTGTGAGCCACTTCCATGGGTTCCAGTTCATCTTTGAGACTAGGTTTAATTGAGGAGCAAGTCTGGGGCTGTGGGCTCAGATCAGGTTATTTGTTCAAATAGCGAGCTGGAAAAACAGGTTAAGGGTTAGTCTGTCATCTCAACAAGCTGGCTCGGCTTGCAAAAAGTAGGCCTTGTTGGAAGACTGTCTTCAAAGCCAGTTCGTTCCAGCTGCTCTCTGCAAATGTTAAAAAACCAACAACTCTTCAGCAGTCTTTTCCGGTCTAGGAGTGATCAAAAACATTGTAAAACTTCTGCTCAAAGCTCACATAACACTATTCAACAGTGCTGGATTAAATATAGTAGTTGCCCAGGTAAGTGCTCATCATTAAGAAGGGTCAGTATTTGAGTACTTGCCATAGATCATCAACATCTCCAGAAAACTGGGCAAACTATAAGACTTCACATTGAGGTAAGAGTCCATTGTCTTTTTAAACACTTCAAACAGGAAATGAGTGATGTATAATAAGTGTATTGGTGTTGAAATTAAATAATGAATATGAAAAAGTGCAGACCTTCTGATTTAATTTGAGAGTATTTACATCGAAATTGGGTGATACAGTAGGTGTAGGAATTATAACACTTTTTATATGTGGTGAATGCACTGGTGAGCTCAGGAACACCAGAAGACCTGGAAGACCAGAGAAAACAACTGTGGTGACTGATAGAATTGTTTAGACCGAGCTTCACAGTGCAGATGGACAATGCCTCAAAGCATACTTCAAAAGTAACCCAAGATTTTTTAAAGCAAAGAAGTGGAGTGTTCTGGAATGGCCAAGTCAAACACCTGACCTGAAACCAACTGATCATGCAGGTTCTACAGATAGCTGCAGAAAAGGCCTGGCAGAACATCAACAAGGAGAAAAATACAGCATCGGCTTCAGGCAGTAATTCTTTCACACAATGGACGTACTGTATATACTCTCAAATTGAAGCTGAAAATCTGCACTTTGAGCTCATATTTGTTATTTAATTTCAGCTCCAACATACTGTGGTAGACAGCTAAAATAAAAATAAATTTCTCATTGTCGAAATATTTATGAACCTGAGTGTTTATGAGAGGAAACCACCTTGCTTGGCTGCTATCGCATACTGATAGGATTTTTTAAAGAGTTCACAAAGATGAAGAAGTCAGGCAAACTACAGTAGCACATCAGTGACACTAATCAACATAGTATTATGCCTAATTTAAAATAACATCAAATAACAGTAAGTTTGAAACTAAAGGCTCACCACAAACTGAAAGGATTGAATCCAAGGGCAACCTGAAACCCAACCCTAGTTCTTAATAGGAATGTCTAATATAAGCTTTAGGTTTAAGGATTAAATATCTGTTAATTAAAATTTGATGTTCTGTGTTGATGATTGTAAGCTGGAGAGCTTACACAGAGGTTTTTTTAACTCCTATATTTCCATCAATGTGGATTAATTTTGTGACTGCGCATGACATTTACAGATGAATGCATGTTTGAATGTTGAAATATTAATAACATTGATTAGTAAATTGGCCAAATGTACTGTGGCAACCACAAATAATCTATGAAATTAAGTCTAATCTTGATTTTAAATGTGCCTGTGTCATAATTATATAGAGGAGGCAGATGCAAGTGCAGAATTCTATTTTAATGAAAAATGCATGATGCAGACAGCACAAAGTTAGACACAAAAACCATGAACTATAATTTCAAAGAAAGAATACATACATGGACTAGAGAGCAAAATGTGACAACGAAAAAACAATGAACAAAAAAGCTAGACAATGTGTGCTGTGCAAGATGTGACATAAATACAAGTGCTCATTAATCCAAAACATGAATCAGGTGCAAACAGTCATGTGATGTGATCCAGTGAGGTGCAGTATCTAATGGGAATCATAGTCCTGTGCCAAAGTCGAAGTAACCATGACAGAGCCCCCCCTTAATGCACGGCTCCCAACACGTGAAATAAGTTCAAGAGGGGGTCCTGGACAGCCTGACGAGATGTCTCTTAGCTGATCAGGGTCCTGAGGAGTGCTACCCATCACGGATGTCCTCCACCCAGCAATGAGGCAGAGCAATCTCCTCTGCATAGCTGAGGGGTGGTGTGATAACCAAGGTGGAACATCAACACAGTGCAACGACCACCGCAAAGCCAACGGGGGGAAGCGAAGTTCAAGGCAGAGCCATAGGAGGGAGCGACGTCCTACATGAAGCCAGAGGAGGGAGTGATGACCTCTGTGAAGTCAGAGGGGGGAGCGACATCCTCCATGAGGCCAGAGGGAGGGGCGACATTCTCCATGAAGTAAGAGGGGGGACTGATATCCTCCGCATAGCAAGAATGGGGGCGGAGCAACCTCCCTCTGGGCTTGTGGAAAATTCTGAAATTTTTCATACTGTATGTGTAGGACATTATTTCATTGTATTTTGACAGTGTGATGAGTCCAGTGGTGAACTATTTAAATGTCGGATTACAAGAAGAGCTGCAGTGTCAAACAATGGCCAATGTTTAAAGGATCAAGACCAACATTTTATGATCTCCTGCTGCTCCAACTCCAACCATTGCACCTTTAAGAAGGCAGGCATTTCATTTCTACCATTTTCGCCTTCTCTGGTTTTCTGGTCATTTTTACAGCACTGCAGTTACTTATAATAAGAAGTCCTGTACCTAGGCTAGATATTGGTCTTACTTGGATAATCATATACAATGACTCTGTGCCCTGCTGACAGTTGTAGCTAGTTATTTTTTTAAATTTTCTTATTTTTAATAAGATTGTTGACTACCTCAACTTAATGTTTATGTAAGCCGATGGTCCAACTGACCCAGTTGTCTTGGGAATGAGGACTACTTTTTTCATATCATATCCTGCACCCTTCATAAATATGACTAAAAATGACTGTGTAACAAACATTAAACACAATAATTCTAATTTTCCATGCACCTAAATTTCTAAACTTGAAAAATATTTCAAATAAATACAAAAAAGTTTTTTTGTATTATTTGATCATTGGTGTATCATGTGTGCTTTGTGGCTGGTGGGGCAGGGGCTCTTGTGATGCTTGATAGCATCATGAATTTTTCACCAAATCCTGGTAGCCTCTTCTAGGAGGTTCAGACTTGGTCATAGCCAAACATACTTCTAAATCAGCATAGAAATTTGTAAAGAAAAACAAAATCAATCTTTTTCAATGACCATCTCAGTGTCTATAAAACCTTTTAAAATTAAAGAGGGGAGTCCACTTGCACAAACCAAAGAATAAAGGAGCTTTATATGTTCTGCCCGGAAGAGTGGATCAGGATCCCATCTATTAGTGTCTCCAACCTTATTAGACATTAGAGGAATAGGCTCAGTGATCTTATTCTCTCCAGGGTAGGTGTTACAAATTATTAATTTTAAGGGTGCCAATCAGTCTGAACCACTGTTTTCTAGCCAAATTTGCTCAAATAAATGAGCTCAACATGTCATTTATTGCACGTTACTCTTGAATGTCAACCCTCATTGCAAATCAGGTTTATTGTCAAAATTTAGTCCTTTAGCTGTTTGCAATGAACAAATCAAACAAAAGCAATTGAAATAGTTCAACACAACGAATGCTTCAAGTAGTTTCCCCAAATTCAACTGAAAATGCAACTTGTAATGACTTCTCCAGTCTCAAAATTATTCAACCCCCTCAACAGAATCACAACAGCACAAATATGCAAAACAGGTGTTGTCTGAAGCACACTTGATGCAACTAATCAAGGGCTTCATTAGTTGCACCAAGTGTGCTTGAGCTGGAACACATGAAATACCTGAACTGGCTAGGGGCAGAAAATACATAAAATACCTGAATGGGGCAGAAAAAGGAAGCCATCAATGGCTGCAACCAGATTTCTGAGAAGGCAGGTTGTGAAAAACCCTTGAGTGACTGAGGTTTCAGTGTGCACAGTATGGTGTGTACTAAATGCAGAAAGTTTCCATGCCAGAGCTCCAAGATGTACACCACTACTGACCCAAAAGCAGGAGAAAAGTAGGCTCAAAATCATATAAATATGCCACAGAATTTTTGGGATTCTGTTCTGTGGAGCGATGAAACAAAACTGGAACTTTTCGGCACGATGGATCAGCGGTATGTCTGCAGAAAGAAGAATGAAGAAAGAACACTCTGTCCACAGACAAGCATGGTGGTGGCTCAGTGATGCTCTGGGGCTGCTTTTCATCCTCTGGCACTGGAAACCTGTAGCGTGTGGAAGGCAAGATGGATTCATTGAAGTATCAGGAAATCCTAGGAGAAAAGGTCATGCCGTCTGTGAGGAAGCTGAAGATGTCATTTAAAGAAAGCAGCATATTATGTGAGAGACCACTTTTCAGACAAAATACACAATGAAGGCGGCTGGGTTTTGCTGCAAAAATAAGAAGCAAGTGGGACAGTCAAAGTCTCCAGAAGAACTGTGGCTGGTTCTGCAAGATGCTCAATAAAACTTGCCAGCTAATTCCCTTATAAAACTGCACAAATTGTGTGTGTGTATATATATATATATATATATATATATATATATATATATATATATATATATATATATATATATATACATACATACATACATACATACAGTATCTCACAAGTGAGTACACCCCTCACATTTTTGTAAATATTTTATTATATCTTTTCATGGGACAACACTGACGAAATGACACTTTGCTACAATGTAAAGTAGTGAGTGTACAGTTTGTATAACAGTGTAAATTTGCTGTCCCTTCAAAATAACTCAACACACAGCCATTAATGTCTAAACCACTGGCAACAAAAGTGAGTACACCCCTAAGTGAAAATGTCCAAATTGGGCCCAAAGTGGGTGTAAGACCATACACTAGATTAGATCCCCAGTGCCGGCAGCACTCATGCTGCCCCAGACCATGACACTCTCCCACCACCATGCTTGACTGTAGGCAAGACACACTTGTCTTTGTAATCCTCACCTGGTTGCCGCCACACACGCTTATCACACGTTTATCTTGGTCTGATCAGACCACAGGACATGGTTCCAGTAATCCATGTCCTTAGTCTGCTTGTCTTCAGCAAACTGTTTGTGGGCTTTTTTGTGCATCATCTTTAGAAGAGGCTTCCTTCTTGAATGACAGTCATGCAGACCAATTTGATGCAGTGTGCGGCATATGGTCTGAGCACCGACAGGCTGACCCCCCAACCCCTTCAACCTCTGCAGCAATGCTGGCAGCACTCATACGTCTATTCTGCAAAGCCAACCTCTGGATATGATGCTGAGCACGTGCACTCAACTTCTTTGGTCGACCATGGCGAGGCCTGTTCTGAGTGGAACCTGTCCTGTTAAACCGCTGTATGGTCTTGGCCACCGTGCTGCAGCTCAGTTTCAGGGTGTTGGCAATCTTCTTATAGCCTAGGCCATCTTTATGTAGAGCAACAATTCTTTTTTTCAGATCCTCAGAGAGTTCTTTGTCATGAGGTGCCATGTTGAACTTCCAGTGACCAGTATGAGAGAGTGTGAGAGCGATAACAACAAACTTTACACACCTGCTCCCCATTCACACCTGAGACCTTGTAACACTAACGAGTCACATGACACCGGGGAGGGAAAATGGCTAATTGGGCCCAATTTGGACATTTTCACGTAGGGGTGTACTCACTTTTGTTGCCAGTGGTTTAGACATTAATGGCTGTGTGTTGAGTTATTTTGAGGGGACAGCAAATTTACACTGTTATACAAGCTGTACACTCACTACTTTACATTGTAGCAAAGTGTCATTTCTTCAGTGTTGTCCCATGAAAAGATATAATAAAATATTTACAAAAATGTGAGGGGGTGTATTCACTTTTGTGAGATATTGTGTGTGTGTGTGTGTGTGTGTGTGTATATATATATATATATATATATATATATATATATATATATATATATATATATATATATATAAGTAAAATTCTGGAGGGCACTATATGCCTTTTCACTTTTGGGTTAGTGTCCCCCTTTTGCTGTCACAGAGATATTGCTCTTCTGAAGTGAAGCTAAACTGGGTGACCTACATTATTTGACAACGGTGTTAGACTAGAGAGATTCTGGATTAGTCCAGCCTCCACATGCTTGCACCCAATTTCATTTAACGTTTAACATGCACCTCTAGCTTACCATTTGAATGTGTCAGCCACCATAGCACATGTCCTGTTATAGGAGATGATGGATTGCAGAGTGATGGATCCCTGCTGTGCTATTTTCATAGCATTCCATACCCATGCCACTATTGCTGCCTCCTGTTTCAACTCTAACCCAATGTGTACAGTCTTCCTAGCATTATTAATTATCTTGAGGAAAAGGCACAAACCATCAACCCCAATGGCATTTAGCACTCATGGTATAAATGATATATTTGGGATAATTTTTGGACCTGTCCACTTTTTTTGGGCTTCAGTTGATACTGTCACAAAATGTGGTTTTAAAAAGGGTTTGGTGTTATCCAGCAAGATCTTTTTCCTTTGTGTAAGACACTTATCTAATTGACTAATAAATAAATTCAGTTGTATTATACTGAGCCTAGTTTCTCCTTCCTCTTGTGGCCGAGGAAAATGTGTCCACTGGAGGATGAAATGGCAAGAGTATATGTCAGATGCTACTGTAACTAAATGCATTTTGTAACTGTTTGCATTGCTTCTCAGTGTGTTTACTTGACAATAAGTTATCTCTAAAGGGATGGGTAGACAGCAGGTTGTTTTGATTAGAGCCGAGAAAAGTACCTTTTACATCTGATTTGTTTGAGAAGAAAATCCAAAAGCATATGGTTGCCCATACTGTAACTTTGTTACAACTTTTTTTTTTTATATATATATACATTGTTCATAGCTTCTCAATAGAGCATCTTTGTTTTCTTAGAATGGAAATAAATAGTATCCATTGTGTGTGCAAGTCTACACGTGTAGTCTATTTCATGTGTACGTGCAAATTGATTACCGAATGTGGGATATTTTCAGGAATAAAAGTTATTTCCTTTACCCATCTGAATTCTATTTCACATCTGCCTGGGCAGTACAGTAATTCTATTATCAAGTCTTTCACTATCTCTTCACAGCTTTACTGCATTGACCCACAGTCTGTGAACTGTATATTTATTGTTATATATAGACACCAATTCAAACATTTTTGAATATTTGTTTCTTTGACTACAAGAACAATAAATGTAAATTCAACATGCAATAACTGTCTCTTTTTGGTTTCTTTACAGATATTCCGGAGAGCTGATAAGGATGGTAAGTGTGTATTTAGTCATAGAAAATGTTTCAGAATCAGTTTAATTGTTTTGTCCATGGAGGACCTGATTATTCAGAAAGATGAGTTACATCTATCCTGTACTTTACAAGTAGACATAAGGAAATGAGGAGGTTGAACAATGCTGCTAAAGTGATTGAATATGTGTGATTGATGACATACCTAAAAATTGGCAGATTCTGACATGTCTTCAATATCCATTTTTTAGGCCAGCTTATATGCTGGGAAGGTTGCCAGTGTATTTGCTAATAGCCCAGCTAATTAGAAGGGAATGTTTGAGAAACATACAAGGCCATACATGAGTGGTGGTAAATCTGAGATGGAATTTTAGTGCTGTTATGCACATGCAGTTTTCAATGCTGTTGCATCATGATCAGCATTCCACTACAGAGAGAAATGTACCATATCCTGACACATGTAATTGAAGCTACAGTTTACAGGTTTATACATCAGAGGTAATATTAAAACAGCTGAGTAGAGACTTCAGATTCCAGTTAACTGGGAGTGCACCTCTGTTTGTTTTCAAGGGCCTAACTTTCGAGACAGTATTTTATTTTTTTGCCCGTAATACCATGTGACAAGCCAAGCAATTCCGCCAGGACCGCAGACAAAAAAATCTTGCCCTCCACAAACCTGGTTCCCCCTTAAGAGCAATCTGTACAAACAATCATATGCAAATATAAAAATGTTGGGACCACACGGACACTGCATTATTCAGAGAGGAGGCACAAATGAACTCCTAGGGATGAACAAAGTTTCCACTGTTGCACTTCCTTGTCATGCAAGGAAGAAGACCCTACTCCAACACACAAAAAAGCCAGACTGATATTTGCAGGTGAAGACCTAGGCTTTCAGAGGAGTGTTCTCTGGTCGGAAGAAACAAAAATGAAAAAGTTTGGCCATAATGATCAGTGCAATGCATGGTGGAAAAAGAGTGAGGGTTTTAATCTGATGAACACCATCCTTGTGAAGCATGGGGGGGGGGGTGGCAGCATCATGTTGTTGGGATGTTCTGCTGGAAAAGGGACTGGTGTACTGAAAATAGTTGGAATCATGAGGAAGAATTATCTATAAATACTAAAACACCACCTCAATACATCAGCCCAAAAGTTAAAACTTGATCGCACCTGGGTCTTCCAGCAGGGCAGTGAACCTAAGCATACCTCCAAAGTAAAAGTATTGGAGTGGCCATCACAAAGCCCTGACCTGAATCCCATAGAAAATTTGTGGACTAAACCAAAGAAGCATGTCCAAGAAAGGAGGCCCACAAACCTGACTGAGTTACACCAGTTCGTCTGACCCACTTAAAATCTGATTATAGTAAATAAAACCTGAAATAAAGGTCTTTTAACAATTATTTTAAAATTACCTCTTGAATGACCTTTGAAATGATGGAAATAAAGTAGATAACCTAATTGACTTAACATAGGAAACATGTCTGGTAATATGTGGATTTTGAAAAATTGAGTTTGAATTTCTTTACCCTAGGTATAAGTAAACTTGTGGCCTCAACTATATGCCCTGGTTAGTCTTTGACTTATCTATCCAATGGCATTCTGCACTACATTATGTACTTTAAATGCCAAAAAGGCTGTGAAAAATTGTCTTTATTGTTTAACCTTTTGATCTTTTGTTAAAAAAAAAAATCACAAAAATACTCTCTCATGGATATCAAACAATTGCAAACAAAATTTAAAAAAATTTATCCAAAAAAAAAATCTTTGTTAAATATACGTGTGGCACAATTATTGGCACCCTTTTAGTGAATACTTTGTGCTACCTCCCTTTGCCAAGATAACAGTTCTGAGTCTTCTCCTATAATGCCTGATGAGGTTGTAGAATACGTGGCAAGGGATCTGAGACCATTCCTCCATACAGAATCTCTCCAGATCCTTCACATTTCGAGGTCCACGCTGGTGGACTCTCCTCTTCAGTTCACCCCACAGGTTTTCTATGGGTTTCAAGTCAGGGGACTGGGATGGCCATGGCAGGACCTTGATTTTGTGGTCAGTAAACCATTATTGTGATGATTTTGATGAATGTTTTGGATCATTGTCCTGCCTGAAGATCCAACCACGGCCCATTTTAAGCTTTCTGGCAGAGGCAGTCAGGTTTTCATTTAATATCCATTAATATTTGATAGTCCATGATGCCATGTATCCTAACAAAATGTCCAGGTCCTCTGGCAGAAAAACAGCCCCAAAACATTAGTCACCACCATATTTAACCATGGGCATGATAATAATAATAATAATTTGTTACATTTATGTAGCGCTTTTCTAGACACTCAAAGTGCTTTACATAGTGTGGGGGGGAAATCTCCCCAACCACCACCAGTGTGTCGCATCCACTTGGATGATGCGACGGCAGCCATAGTGCGCCAGAACGCCCACCACACACCAGCTATTGGTGGAGAGGAGAGAAGGGTGATGTAGCCAATTCAGGGATGGAGATTATCAGGGGGCCATGATAGACAAGGGCCAATGGGGCAATTTGCCAGGGCACCGGGGTGATACCCCTAATCTTTACGAGAAGTGACCTGGTATTTTTAATGTCCACAGAGAGTCAGGACCTCGGTTTAACGTCTCATCCGAAAGATGGTGCTCTTTTTTACAGTATAGTGTCCCCGTCACTATACTAGGGCATTAGGACCCACACAGACCACAGGGAGGTGCCACCTACTGGCCTCCCTAATACCACTTACAGCAGCAACCTTAGTTTTCCCCAGGAGGTCTCCCATCCAGGTACTGGCCAGGCTCAACCCTGGTTAGATTCAGTGGGAAACCAGCATGAGATACTACCAAAAATCTCTAGTTTCATTTGTCCATAGAACCTGATCCCATTTGAAGTTCCAGTAGTGTCTGGCAAACTGAAGACGCTTGAGTTTGTTTTTGGATGAGAGTAGAGGATTTTTCTTGAAACCCTTCCAAACAACTCGTGGTGATGCAGGTGACTTTGGATTGTAGTTTTGGATACTTTTTGACCCCAAGACACAACTAACTTCTGCAATTCTCCAGCTGTGATCCATGGAGATATTTTTGGCCACTCGAACCATCCTATTCCAGGTTGATTCATAACATTTCCAGTTGACTGGAACTTCTTAATTATTGCCCTGATGTTGGAAATGGACATTTCCAATGCTTGTGCTATTTTCTTATAGCCACTTCCCATTTTGTGAAGCTCAACAACCTTTTGCTGCACATCACAGCTATATTCCTTGGTCTAACCCATTGTTATGAATGACTAAGGGAATTTGGCCTGTGTTACCTCATATTTATAAACCTGTGTTGTGTTTGCAATTGTTTGATATCCATGAAAGTAGAGTATTTTTGTGGTGTTGTGTGTTTTTTTTTTTTTTTTTGTTCAGAAGGTTAAACAATAAAAACAATTTTTTACAGCCTTCTTTGCTCATATTTACCAAGGGTGCCAATATTAGTGGAGGGCACTGTAAGAGGTGAAATTTGTTACCTGATATATGTCCACATAATTACACTAAACAAATTAACTGCCAACTCTGCGCTTTGCCCCTTCGGATTCTGTTTACCTGAGAGCTTTTTAATGAGATTGAAGCAGGTTAATAAGCCAAGGCTTAGAAAACATCATGACACCAGCTGTACATGCCTATCTGTAAAGGGCAGTCACTCTCAGAAGTGCAGATCAACCCACAAAGGAGCAATGCATAAATCTCTTTTTATTACTACTGCCATACTAGAGGTTTTGAAACCGACTTGGAGATCTACACACTTTCCTGGACTCCTTTATTGTTGCATTAGTTCTGCTAGAGGTAGGAAGAAGGAAGTGACTTCTAGAGAGGGAGAAAATCTCATTTAAATGGAATAAATTACATGTTCATGGTTCTGCTCCTGATTTTATGGGAATGATGATTATTGTTGCCCTTGTCAAATTCTCTTTCACATTACACTTTTGCAAAATCTTTTGATTTTGTAATTTTTATTTTTCTAAATGAACGGCCATGTTCTTCCAAGTAATTTGATTGAGGGATATTTTATGCTAATTAAATTGGATCTATTATTGTAGATGTACTTGCTAATTATTTTTTGAAAAGTCTCATTATGCAAATAGACCCTTTTATCCTCATGCATATTCCGTGGCCTTTAGATCGGTCATCGTTATGAGACCCACACTGGCAAGTTATAAAATCTGTAAAGCATTCATGGGTAAATACATTTCCTGCATTTTCATTATTGTAAATTGGGGATTATCATAAGCAAAGATTCTCGGCTTGCTTGGCTCACAGCAGTCTATTTTTTTTCATTGTCGGAACACACAGCCAGACACTTGGAATGTCTGTTCTTTTTGGTGATTATATGGAAATCTTTGGGATGAAAAACATGAACTTTTTGTTGTTCCTTTGTAGGTACGATTATGGGTATGAAAAATATACACACCCCCGTCTGTGGTATCTGTGTATAAGAGACGGTTTGGCATAAAAAGTTCCCTCTTAGAGGAAATAGTTGACATGTGGTACTAGCACAGACTGATTTTTAAACCTCTCTGGAGAGCAATTTGCTGCAAATTTTAATGAGGGGGAAATAGAAAGACATTGTGGAGCACGGCAGTTGATGGATGCCAGGCTGTTCCAGACATTTGCGTTAAGTAGCTGTGACAAGCTGTATTTGCTTATTGATTTAATTTGTTCAAAACTTTTTCGTTTTATCACAGAATTATTTAAAATCCTTGTTTGAGTTGCATCAACCTGATGGCCATGTGGTGGAGACTCCATTTAAAAAAAGAATTGTGTTTGCTATATCTTTTCTGTTTAATTCCTTTTATGGGGATATGCAATAATATAATAATACACAAGTTTACACCTTTTTTTGGATTGTCTATAACATTTTCCCCATCCCAACATTATTAGTGTACGATACATTGCCATAGCTCACTTGAGAAGGATTGGAAGGATAGGGAAATCTTCAAGCCTATGATGCTAATTGTACTTCTTTTATACACAGTGCAAGGAAAGTGCACATGGATGTTTTGCACGCTATACCGCTGCTATTATTAAAAACTGTTCAGACTGCAAAATGTCCTGAGTACAGTCCCCTCTGAATGTATTTGAACTGCAAGGCCGGTTCTATTGTTTTAGCTATACAGTGAATAAATTTTGGTTTAAAAAGATAAATATGAGATGATAGATTAGAATTTCAGCTTTCATTTCCTTATATTTACATCTAGATAAATAAATATGTACATAATGTACATCTAGTGTGAAAATTAAAAAAATGGCACCTTTCGTCTCAGGCCACCCAATTTTTAGGTGAGCAAAAGTGTAGGAACAGATTAAAATAAATAACACTTAATATTTGCAATAACTGCTTCAAGCCGGTGACCCACTGACATCACGAAACTGTTGCATTTTTCTATTGTGTTGCTTTTCCAGGCTTGTACTGTAGCTTATTTCAGTTGTTGTTTGTTTTAGGGTATTTCTCCCTTCAGTCTCCTCCTTAGGAAGTGAAATGCATGCTCAACTGGGTTAAGGGCTGGTGATTGACTTGGCCAGTCTAAAACCTTACCCCTGATGAAGTTCTTTGATGAGTTGGCAGTGTGTTTTGGGCCATTGTTTTGCTGCATGAGGAAGTTCTTCCTAATTAAATTGGATGCATTTCTCTGTAAATTAGAAGGCAGTTTGTTTCTGTAGACCTCTGAATTCATTATGCTGTTACCATCATGAATTACATCATCATTAAAGATTAGTGAGCCTGTTCCAGAAGCAGCCATGCAAGCCCAAGCCGTGACACTACCGTCAACATGCTTGACTGATGAGCTTCTATGTTTTGGCTCATGAGCAGATCCTCTCTTTCTCCACACTCTGGTTTTTCCATCACTTAGAGGTTAATCTTAGTTCCAGAACTTTTGTATTTCTTTGTGAATTCCAATCCGGCCTTCCGATTCTTACTGCTGATGAGTGGTTTGCATCTTGTAGTATGACCTCTATATTTCTGCTCTTGAAGTCTTCTTTGAATGGTGGATTGTGATACCTTCACCCCTGCCCTGTGGAAGTTGTTGGTGATGTCACAGACTTTTATTTTTGGGCTTTTCTTCACAGCTTTCAATGTTTGTCATCGACTGCTGTTTTCTTTAACCAACCTGATCCATGTCTGGTTGTTAGTACTCCAGTGGTTTCTTTCTTTTTTAGGACATTCCAAATTGTAGTGTTGGCCATGCCCAATGCTTGTGCAGTGGCGCTGATTGATTTCCCCGCTTTTCTCAGCTTCAAAATGGCTTGCTTTTCTCCCATAGACAGCTCTCTGATCTTCATGTTGGTTTATGCTTTTTAACAACAAATGCAGTCTTCATAGGTGAAACCTAGGGCTCAAACCAAGCGTAGACATTCATAGCTATTAATTCTTTAAACAATCAATTTAACTGGGAACACCTGGGCAGCAAGAAACGCCAGTCACATGTTCCAATATGTTTGATCCCGTGAAAAAATGGGTGGGTTTAAACAAAAGGTGCCATGTTCTAAGCTGTTTTAACACATCTAGATGTAAATATGAGCAAATGAAAGCTGAAATTCTGATCCATCATCTCATATTCATCTTTTGATTAGAATTGACCTTGCTGTTCAAATACTTTCAGAGTGGTATGGCAAACAACAAATAAATTAGTTAGGGACCAAATGCATTTTTCATGTTTAAATAGTTTCATCTCAACTCCACATCTACAATCAAACCCATTTAAGGACCCAAGGAACCATTTAGACAGGGTAATTATAAGAGGTCTTTTGGCCCTACAGTTTTTCCCTTGAACTACTTTGTCAAGCGGTGGCACAAAAACTAGCAGGGCTGTGACACTAGTGGCCTTGTGGCTGTAACCCTGTATCATACTCACAGTAGCACCCCCTCTTCAGTGTTGTGCCTGCTTAAAAGGAGCTCTTGCGTAGGAGAGGGCTACGGATAATTATAGAGAAGTAGGTAGTAATGGAAGTGAAGTTCTTCGTTCCAAGGTGTCACCCTATAGAATGTGTCCATTAGTTCCTGATTTAATGTTTCAGTAATTTAAAATACTGTACAAACTCTGTGTGTGTTTGGTTTATTTGTGACTAGTACCCAATTATCCTGTTTAAGCTTCTGGAATAGCTAAATCCCTGTTTTTGTGCTTGAGTGCAAGTTTACACTTCTCTTCCTGTCTATGCTTCTCTCTCTCTCTCTCACACACACACACACACACACACACACACATGCAAAAAAAGCCTTCTTTCTCCATGCTTTGCATTCACAGGCTTTTGCTGGCAACAAATGAATGTTTACTTGTTACTTAAAGCACATGTAAACACGTTGACGGTTGCTTCTTAAAAATTCTTTCTTAAATATGCCTTCTTAAAAATTAGGCTCTGCATTTGCATATGGAAAGGCTGTTATTAGCAGAGGTGCAGCAGTGAAGGCTGAACTGGGCATTGGGGTGAAACACCGCAGTATGATGAAAGCCCTGATGTGTGGTTATGCATTATTCCAGCTGAGCCTCATTCATTCTTTATGATGGTTAGAGTTCTAGTCAGGGAAAGTGCAGTACAAGTGAAGAGTGCATCTCGTACTAAATGCTATTTTTAGATGATTTACTGATTAGGTGGTACTTATACATCATTCTCTTAACTGAATTGTGAAAAATTATGTTGTTGCTGATCTCATGAAGGAGACATGACTTTGTCCATTCTTAACAAAGTCTGTCCTTCTCCTGTAATATCATTTCTGAAGCTTTCTTGTCTTTCAGTCTTTCTTGTTAACTCACACACTGACAACTTCAAAGCTCTGCAGCTTTTTTTCACATCCCAGTTATACACCGTCTGAAACTAAAATGACACTTGGGATACACAGAGTCTCTGTACTAGGACTTACTGGGCTTGACATGTGTCATGAAAATCAGCCCAAAATTTTAAAATTGGAACAGAACTTCTACCTGCTATGAACATGGTTTTTAAAAAAATATAATTTGGGCATTTCTTGCATGATTTCATGTGAATCATAATAACTAATTTCTCTGGGCCCTTTAGTAGTAGGCATAGTCATACCTTATGTTAGGTGGTGTGTAGGTTATTGAGCACACACACAAACACACTGGCCTGTGAGGCATGAATATCCAGTGTGCTGCTCTCTGCAGTTCTTTGCTCAGCTGTGGGCAGGGTTATGTATTATTCAGCCTCTTCATTGCTGTCATTCGAGTCATTCTGCTCTAACTAGAGACCTCAGCTGCAGTGCCTCTGTGTGTGTGCCATGGACGGCCATTTTAAAGAACAGCTCTCCTGGGAGCGAGTCAAAGCTCTGACAGACACATCCATGGATCTGTGCAAGCACAAAGGTCCAAGTCTTTGGATTTCCTTTTCTCAGTATAACGGTTTAGGAAAACATCTATTTTTTTTCATAAACATGTAGACATAGTAGGTCTTTAATGGCAATTAAAGTAACATACCAAAATATACAGATTACAGATATCTTTTCTTACAAATTATTCTAATTTGGTTTTCCACAGATTTACTGTGTGTGTGCAATATTTGACTGAACAGAAACTACATACAAAAACAAAACAGTGCGTCTGTGATGAAAAAATGGGTGATCTGGGTTATAAGGATTCTTGCATAACATTAAATGTGTTGGTTCAAAATGTCACAAACTGGTAGTTGGAAGATTTGTGTTCAAAGAACCTCTCCAACAAAACTTTCCAATAAAAAGTTTTTGTGATGCATAGTTTAGAAAATCAACAAGGAAAAAGGCCAAAATTAACACCAAAAAAGGACAATAAAAACATATCAGCCTGTTTATGTTGTCTTGTGTATCCAAAGAGATAATTTTATACATTTAACACTTAACTACACATTCAACACTTAAGCTACATCTCAGACTATGTTAATTCACATTTCTTTATTTGACAGGAGACATTTTTAAAATCAAACCTTGTCTCTAGTAGACCTGACCAGTGCTTTTTTTCAAGTTACTATTTCACTAACAGTATAATTTCTATATTAATCATAGACATCACACAATAATAATAATAATAATAATAATAATAATAATAATAATAATAATAATAATAATAATAAGTAGGCATCAAAAGATCCAAGACCAAATCTCACAACTACAGAAGTATATGTATTGGTGCCAGGTTACATTTAAAACTATCTATTATCCAAATATAGAGCCTAACATTTTAAAGAAATGCCAATTCCATAAATATGTTGTTGTTGTTTTTTTGTTTGTTTGTCTGGTTGTTTTTTAATGTGTCCTAGGTCTAATCTCTCATACCATTCCTGTAGTATTCCATAGTTTTCCAACAAACATCCCCTGTAGTTGAATTAGTTTCCATTGTATCTGCAAGCTAACTGGAAAGGTAACATGCTTATCATAATAAAATAACCTGTAGCTATTAGCTACAAGACTTCTATTAAATGAATTCATACCTGATCATTAGTAACATTCATAGGAATCATAAAAAATGTAGAACCTATTCATAAAATTTCATACAAATTGCGACTATGTTGTTCATTCAGTCTAAAATGATTGACACTCAGTTTTAATTTAAAATAGGATATTTCAGGCCCTAATTTTGTGATCATGCAATGCACAAAATCAAGGCACAAGATCGCAGTGTTTTTCTGTTTTTGGTATCTGACCATTGTTCAAGGTGGTAATGTGGTATAGAGCAGTATAAATGTAAAAAGGTGCTTGCTTGGTTTGAATGAATACATTATTGAGAGGTGTGGTTGCTCATGCTGCTGCAATATCCAATCAGATCAGTTCCTCTCCTTCTCTTTATGAATTAAATCTGTGCAGTGCAGCACGGTGATAATGGAGTTATTGGGTACTTCCATCTTTCCCTAATCTTCCCTACTTCCCCTCTCATGCTTGGATTCCTTAATTGTAGTCTTCATTACTGATTGTGATGCTCTTCATATGTCTGACTCATTAGGTTTGAGGTAATTATTGTCACTCACGTTGAAACAGAGACAACAGGCATTTAAGGAGGTTTATTTACCCTGAATGAGTGTAAAAATTGGGGCATGGCAGCAAAAGACCATGACTTTCTGTGAAAGGGAGTTAAAAAGCTCCGCATGCTTTTGAAATTATTAATTTTTTTTTAATATGCCATATTAATAATTTGGCTGGTAGGTGGTCACTAAGATTTTAAACACTGGTCTTACACAAAAACTATTTTGAAGCAAATGAAACCTATTTGTGGAAATGGCACTTCATTTAAAATCTGGCATAAAGGGTGCCATCACTTGGATTTTGTACAAGGCTGTCTCAGGATGGAGAAAGTGCTGAAGTCAATACAGAATAATGAACCTGAGCAAATGCCACATCAAAATGTAAATATGCGTTCCTGTAGTTGGTCTTTTAAGCCTGTACTGTCACAGCTTCCATAATCCATATCCATACACATTTACAGTCTGAACTCTCATGACTTATTCAGCACAAAACCTCTGTTGCCTTGACTTGTGTTGCATGTATAAAATGCCTCAGTAGAATAGTGCTGACCTGGGATTACTTCTGATGCTTTAATGAACAGATTTCCAAAAAATGGAGCAGCCAATGGTAGATTTCTACTCGCCCTCTGAAATTAGTAAAATTGCAGAGTGCTCTTAGTCAGGCCAGATCTTTGGAATAGGCAGGATGTGCAATTTCCAGCTCCTGTCTGGGAAGTTGAGCTTTAGAAAATGATTATGTTGTCTCCCTTCAGAGCAGTGTGCCGAATCAGACAGATTCAAATATGAGTTCTAGGAAATCAGAGACATATTGTCTGAAAAAAAAATAATAACTTTTATGACGAAGGTTTAGATGAATGTGACAAAATCCATCTAGAAGGTTTTTTTCTTCACTGTATAGAGGCTATGTGCTTGATTCTCCTTTCTCAGTCTCTAAGTCTTATAAGGCTTTCCCAAATCTAACCACTGTAGCACCAGTCTTTGGGGCCTGACTGGCTGCGTGAGATATCGCATTCATGACTGGACTTATAAATGACATTCAACACATTAGTGTGTCATTTAAATAATTGAAAGTATGTCATTTTTTTCTATATGGCACTTTTTGTTGCAAACCCATTATTAATAGTATTCACAAATCACCATTTACATATTTAAGGGTTTCCAAATTTAATCTTAATTTTAATACAGTTTCTGTAAACTTCTTTACTCCCACATAAAAAGCATACAACTGAAGTTTGATGTAATGAAGTTGGTTACATATAACTGTGACAAACTCCAAAAAAGAATTTCTTCTTTACAGTGATTATGCAGTAGCAAAAGAAGAGCAGAAATAAAAGATCAAATGTCTGCAGGGAACTTTTTCAAAAAGTATTTGAAATTGGTTTGGGTGCCTGCAGCTCCTCACTCCCAGGAGCCCAGCTAATTAAAACACACTCCTGGCCTCCAGCAAAGAGATTTTGGCTTATTCTAATTTTTCCATTGTCCTGCTCCCCTGTCCCCATCGTAAAATTCAGTCCACCCGCTCACAGCCTTAATTCTAATTCCAGCTTAATTAATAAGATAAACATGTGTGCGCCTTGGTGAAAAGCTGCATGTTGAAAGAAAATATTGGCTACATTGGTATGTGGTGTGTGTATAGACCTTAATGCAACAACATTTCTGTCAAAGCAGAACTGTTTAACACAGGAGGAAACAAACAAGACCAGCTAACAAGTCTGTCCAACCTGAATGGATCGGTGGTCACAAAGCTCTGTAGGCTCTGCAAAGCTCTGCAGCAGAGAATTCCTGCCTGAAAGATTCACCTTTTTTTTCAAGTTCAAGTTTTTTCAAGTTCACTTTTTGGGAAATTACCTCCTACAGGCAGAGATAACCCTACCTGCACTTGCTGTCTCTGCTTCAAAGTGCCACTGCCCTTATTGAGAGGAGCTGATTCAATCTCTTATGCTCTCATAATCTCTCCTAAAAGTCTTATTAATATGCAAGACTATTTCTGTCATTACACTGGCAACTGCTTCCCTAGTTGTTTTGAAAATGCTGCTTCTTCATACAGTATATAATTTATAATGAAAACATCCAATATTTGTAATTAGATCCAAGTTTCTCTTTTCCACACTTTTTTAAAATGCACAGAAAATTTGCAAGTCTTAGATAGAGCTTAGAAAGAGCTTTCTTTCCTTGAACATTTCTTCTCTGAATTGGACCCTAAAGCAGGAAGCAGTAGTGCAGTCCTGATTTAACCATTTAACCTTTCTTCAGAGATCTAATTCACTATACTACCCTAACCACACAACACTTAATAGCAGTCCTGCTGTATGTGGTTGTGTTGGACATACCTGGCATTGCTACAGTGCTGATGAAAGTTAATGATATTTGTTTTTTGGGCTTCAGACTGTGTGCAATATGCTGCCTGTCCCATCATCATTCCTCAGGGAGACCACTTATTGTTGGATAAACTGCCAACAGCTCTGCAGGCACCATCAGCTCTGGCATTCTTCACACTAGAACATAGTGTAGGAGGTGGCTGGCTGCCTGCTTGACTTGATGATATTAATACTTTCATATAGCTCCCTGGATTGATTATTGTAGCACTTTATTTCCTATGCAAAAAATGGTTTGGCAACCATGTGAACAGATATAAAGTCTTCACATTTAGTTTCATTTCATAATTCATGTAATCTGTATAAAACGATTTCTTGTTTATTTATAGCTAAAGCTCTACTTACAAGGGGAATAAACACTTTTCAAATCACATGCTTCAAGGGTTCCTTAAAGGTTCATTGGTTGAACCTTTTTCAACCGATTTTTGAAGGCACTTTTGGCTTTAGAACATTTCTTTATATGCGTTATTTTATTCTTTTTTTCCCCCTTTTTTTTAATTCAAAGTATTATAGAATCTTTAACGATTATTCAGGTGGACAACTAAAGGGCCCTTAAGGGTTCTAAATCTTCGAAGAGTGTAGTCCTGGCCTGTTTTATATAAATGAGGTTTTCAGGTGGTCATCTCTCTAATGAGCTGTAAATAGCATGTTCTGATGTATTCATAAGGCACTATACTAAATAGTGCTTATATTGCCAGTGATGAAGAAATGCAGTGTTTCAAATTTCATTATATTTACATTGTAAAAATTACTGTAGATTTTACGACAATTTACTTAATTACTTAAAGCTGAGCAAGTTGTGGTGGCTCAGTTGTTAAGGCTTTGAGTTACAGATCAGAAGGTTGTGTGTTCAAATCCCAGCACTGCCAAGCTGCCATGGTAGGGTTCTTGAGCAAGACCCTTCAGCTCAATTGTATTCTGCATCAGCCAAATGAGCAAATGTGTTGGATTATGTGTTATTTTATACAATGTAAAATATTACAGTACTTTACTGTAAATACGTTTTACAGGTTGCCAGTAAATTACTGCAAAATTGACAGAATTGTTTTTACAGTGTTGTCATGATTTGCTCTTAATTTTTTAAAATGTATGACTTTAATAAATAATGTTTAAGTTGTTTTTGTGACTTTTAAGTAAAGTAAAACCTATTTTAATTTAAATCTCAACCTAATTGTCTCTACCCTGAAACCAGTTATGTAGTGAGTTTGAATTTTAAACAATAAATAAACTGAAAGTCTTATTTTCAAGAAGAATACAAAAGATTATCTGTATGACTATCCTCATCTTTAATATAATCTCATCTCATCTTTAATCTTCAATCTTATCTTTAATAATATACCTTAATATTTTCAACCATTGTAAATGGAATATTGGTGAGAATATTTTATGATTGGTATGATTTTTTGATAATGTCAATAAAAAATGAACAAATTAGAATGTATTATGTTAAGAAGTCATAATACATAATAAATATTGCTACCTTTCTACCAATGTGTATAATACCTGGGTTTTAGAATGGGTTATAATGTGAATAGTTGCGGTAAAGTAGACATTATTTATTTTGTCCTTTACAGTCTTTGTCAGTCAAATCTCTTGGAGATGCAGAGTGCCTCATCCGCAGGTTCAGAACAGAAATTGTAAACCTGTTATTTAACCCTTTGCCATGCTGAAAACTCTGTCTGATGGTAGTGTGATGGAGAGTCACTTCTATTTTAGTATTTCTCTCTGAAAACACTGAAAGCATGCTCTATTTCCTCTACTTCCACACGTTCGGTGTTGTTGATGAGGCTTGCTCTTGTACAACTTTGGGCCAGAGCAGACTGGCGCCTCAGCGTTCGGATTATGTGCTACCACGTTGGCACTGGAGCCCTCGGAACAGTATGGTGTATCACTTCAGAAACCTGAGTTGGAAAAGAGAGCACCCCCAACAAAAAACCCCATACCCCTGCACCCCACCCGTATCCATTGAAAGCTGAGAACATCTTTACTGTTCTCTGTTTTCCATGAGGTATCTGCAGTAGTGAGACATTGGGCTGAACAGATGTCACATGTACAACACATGATGTCCTGAAGCATTGCAAGCAGTACATTAGCGAGAAGTTTGTTTCTGACACTGTGCCTTTAGACAGAAGTGTGTGTGATTAAATATATACACGTACCATCCTCTTACATATGGTTCATGCCAAAAACATAATCTATATGTGCAAAAGCTTGAGTCTTCTAATCGAACTACAAATAACATAAACTGCCACCCAGCCAGTGTTTAGTCAAGAAAAATATAAGAAAATAGGAGTGAATCACTGATCTGACCTTTTTGCTCAAACTTCTCTGTGCTCACAGCTGACCTCCTATTTTTAAAAACAAACCAAATAAACAACTCGGTACAACACAAGTTTGCTGCTATATGCAGAGTGTAAGGTGACCTCACTGCCCTGGGAGAGAAGAGAGCCAGGGAGTGAGAGAATAAGATACTGGATAAGTAATCACCAAAGCAGCCATTTGTCCCACATTTGGGATTCTTTTGCTGTAAAGCAGTGGTGTCAGACTGATTTTAGGTAACATGCCATTTTACATGCAGTCCAATGTCAAGTGAGATGGACCAAAAATATCAGTTTAGTAGACACATCAACAAATATATATTTTTTTATTATTATTATTATTATTTGTTTGTTTTTTTTTACATTCATCTGAAAGGTACATTATGAATGTACAGTCTGAACAGTTTAATATTGTGTTATTACAAAGTGCTTTGCATAAACAGTCACCCCTTGAACGTTTCCACATTTTTGTATTATTACAACCTGGAACTGAAAAGGATTAATTGGGAATTTATGTCATCAATCTACACAAAATAGCAGCCCATAATATCAAGGTTGGGGAAAAGTCAATATAGTTTGCAAAAATATTTACAAATAAAATGTTGTTGTTGTGATTGCACAAGTATTCGCCCTGTTGCTGTGAAACACCTAAATTAGTTATATTGGAAAGGGACATGGTTATAGCCTCCCATTTTAGCTTGTTAGAAAGAATGATCATATGATTTGAACATTTTTTCAGTACCTGACTTTACAGCCCTGAGTTTATTGCTCTAATATGCCCCTTAGTGTAATAAGAGAGACTAGCTAATTTTTTCCAAAAAATTATTCTAATTACAGTCCACAAGCCGATTTTAATTTAGAATACAGATTCTACAGTATATTTATGTGGAAAACTAGATTAGAACCTTCATCAGATCAGTCCCTGATCCATGGGCTGATGTTTTACATCAGACCAGGATAACACCAACCTAACCCAATCTCATTAAGGGGAAAAAGGAAATGCCACACATGCACAGAGATTACACGAGTACAAAGGAGCGCACATATATGCATGCATATACATACATATGCATATATATACACAGCTGTGGCCAGAAGTTTTGAGAATGACACAAATATTAATTTTCACAAAGTCTACTGCTTCAGTGTTTTTAGATCTTTTTGTCAGATGTTACTGTTACTGAAGTATAATCACAAGCATTTCATAAGTGTCAATGGCTTTTATTGACAATTACATGAAGTTTATGCAAAGAGTCAATATTTGCAGTGTTGACCCTTCTTTTTCAAGACCTCTGCAATTCTCCCTGGCATGCTGTCAGTCAACTTCTGGGCCACATCCTGACTGATGGCAGCCCATTCTTGCATAATCAATGCTTGGAGTTTGTCAGAGTTTGTGGGTTTTTGTTTGTCCACCCGTCTCTTGAGGATTGACCACAAATTCTCAATGGGATTAAGGTCTGGGGAGTTTCCTGGCCATGGACCCAAAATGTCGATGTTTTGTTCCCCGAGCCACTTCGTTATCTCTTTTGCCTTGTGGCAAGGTGCCCCATCATGCTGGAAAAGGCATTGTTCATCACCAAACTGTTCTTGGATGGTTGGGAGAAGTTGCTCTCTGAGGATGTTTTTGTACCATTCTTTATTCATGGCTGTGTCCTTAGGCAAAATTGTGAGTGAGCCCACTCCCTTGGCTGAGAAGCAACCCCACACATGAGTGGTCTCAGGATGCTTTACTGTTGGCATGACACAGGACTGATGGTAGCGCTCACCTTTTCTTCTCCGGACAAGCTTTTTTCCAGATGCCCCAAACAATCGGAAAGGGGATTCATCAGAGAAAATGACATTACCCCAGTCCTCAGCAGTCCAATCCCTGTACTTTTTGCAGAATAGCAGTCTGTCCCTGATGTTTTTCCTGGAGAAAAGTGGCTTCTTTGCTGCCCTTCTTGACACCAGGCCATCCTCCAAAAGTCTTCGCCTTACTGTGCGTGCAGACGCACTCACACCTGCCTGCTGCCATTCCTGAGCAAGCTCTGCACTGGTGGTGCCCCGATCCCACAGCTGAATCAACTTTAGGAGACGGTCCTGGCGCTTGCTGGACTTTCTTGGGCGCCCTGAAGCCTTCTTCACAACAGTTGAACCTCTCTCCTTGAAGGTCTTGATGATCCGATAAATGGTTGATTTAGGTGCAATCTTACTAGCAGCAATATCCTTGCCTGTGAATCCCTTTTTGTGCAAAGCAATGATGGCTGCACGTGTTTCCTTGCAGGTAACCATAGTTAACAGAGGAAGAACAATAATTTCAAGCACCACCCTCCTTTTAAAGCTTCCAGTCTGTTATTCTAACTCAATCAGCATGACAGAGTGATCTCCAGCCTTGTCCTCATTAACACTCTCACCTGTGTTAACGAGAGAATCACTGACATGATGTCAGCTGGTCCTTTTGTGGAAGGGCTGAAATGCAGTGGACATGTTTTTTTGGGATTAAGTTCATTTTCATAGCAAAGAGGGACTTTGAAATTAATTGCAATTCATCTGATCACTCTTCATAACATTCTGGAGTATATGCAAATTGCCATCATAAAAAGTGAGGCAGCAGACTTTGTAAAAATTAATATTTGTGTCATTCTCAAAACTTTTGGCCACGGCTGTGTGTGTGTGAGATATATATAGATATATATATATATATATAATATACCTTTAGTTCTTTGTGCTCCTTTGTACTCGTGTAATCTCTGTGCATGTGTGAATGTGTGGCATTTCCCCTTTCTCCTTAATGAGATTGGGTTAGGTTGGTGTTATCCCGGTCTGATCCTGCAGATATTTTGCCGGTACTCTCTGGGGTCTCAGTCCGGGTGACATTTAGATGTCAATTAATTAGATGTCAATGTGCATGTCTATGTGTTATCTGTGTGTCTATGTGTTTATCGGTGTGTGCACCTCCACAACCTGCCAGTGAAAAACGTTCTTAATGGAGTAGGAGCGCTTATATTCTACTGTCTATTGTCACAGCCATCTTGCAGTGAAGCATCTTGTCTAAAATGGAGTTATGATAATTTTATCAGCCAGAAGCACAGCCTGCATCCTGAGCTGTGCTATAGCCACTGCTCATTGTATAGACCAGTGCTCATTGTTTATGTCCAGCTATAGCTGCAATCAATCGCCATGCAGTTCCAAGAATGCACAAGCAAAGTGAATGTAGTGCTGCAGCAGCAGCTTTCCGCCCATAAACCAACTGCAGTCAATAAGTCGACTTGAGGAAAAATGGGTTTGTCTGTGACAAGGAGCCATTCCCTAATGGTATGAATAACATAAATCTCCATTCCTCAAGACTCAATGAGAGCAAACTCCCTGTTATTGATTTCTGCTTTTTTTTTCTTAAATTCTCTAAATTCTTTTGAGAATATTGTACAAATCTTCTGCTGAAACCAATAAAAGCAGTCTGTGCTTTTCTAATATTCTATAATTGATAAACTACTCCAGAACTATGCTTCATTATTAACTGTGAGACGTTCCTACATTGTCACTTCCTTCCCAACCTTACTTTGCACGTTCCCCCTGGTTACAGCAGCTCCTCCTCGCCATTAGGTCCTGATAGTGTTGCCATGGCATTCTCTATACCTGGCTGTTGCTTAATGGGGGTTTGGCCACAAGACAAAAGGATTAAACAAGTCTCTTCATTGCTAGCACACTACATAATGTTTTCAGGAATGAGTCTTCAAATATGTATATAGAAACTTTTCACCTTCCTCTCACATCTCATATTTCATGTTCAATCCCACACATGATAAAGTGAAAGTTTAGTTGCCTTTTTATCCATGCTGGAAATTATGAAATGACATTATATGCACAATGAGGGGGTGTACAATGTTGAAGACTCATCTGTTATAACAAACAGAACTAATGTTAGTGTCTCAAAGGACACTGCCTGCTGATTTCCAGTTTGACACACAAAATTGGATGCTCATTCAAATAGATGTTGATTATTCTATCCTAAAAACATGCAATTACATTTAATTGCAGAGCAATTGTACTGTTTATTGACCTCTCTAATTTTGCTCACCATCACTGCCATTAGTCTTCACTACCAAGAATTAGCGGGCTGGATTATCTGACTATATATTCAAATCTCTGCAGTACACGAATAAGGCAGGCTATCCCTATACTGTGTGGCACATATGGGATGAAATTAAATTAGGTGTTTGATAGGCAAGATGCAGTGTAACATACACTTGCAATTTGCTTTCATTTTGATGAATGAGCGACAATGATGCTTGTTTTGGTCTTAACAGACCTCTCTGTTTTCTCCGTCTTCGTACAGTGGAAATTAAAATAAAAAAGTAGGCTTATATATTCTGTAAAGTTTTCATTTACTGTACGTGCCTGTAATTATACACAATAATAACTTGATCGGTCTGTCCATCTGTCAAAATTTAAAGAATACTTTTTTTTTTAGTTGTTGTCTTCAATGTAAACTAGTATTTAAATTATCGGTTCCATGAAGACATGGTTTGGCAAGGTTGCAGTGGAAGAACTTGAGTGACCTACACAGAGCCCTAACCTCAACCCCACTGAACATATTTGGGATGAACTGGAATGCCCCAGGCCTTTTTGTCCAACATCAGTGCCTGTCCTCACTAATGCTCTTGTGGATGAATGGGCAAATCCCTACAGCCACACTCTGCAATCAAAGCCTTCCCAGAACAGTAGAGGTTATTATAACAGCAAAGTCGGGAATAAACCTGGAATGGGATGTTCAAAAACCACATATGGGTCTGATGGTCAGGTGTCCACAAACCTTTGGCTATATATTGTCTTGCCTGTCATACACAAGCCTGAACATATGTATATTCTAGACAATTTGGTAATGTTTAGTATGTCATCAGTACAATAGTCAGTACTTTCAATCATTTATGTCCTGGTTCAAAGGTTATAAGTCCTATAACAAAAATGTGTGACTAGTAGAATCCTGTAAATGACTAATTTACAGTTCCTGTCCAATCACATCACCAAAAATAGAATTTCAAAAATTCGACTGCAATAATTGTTGTGTGAATTCACATAAAAGCACTTCACTGTAACTGAGTACTTAAATGGCTGCTGATGCTACTCAGGCATGTCCACATAAGGAGCATGAAAGACAAGAATGAGTTCTGAATAGATGCAAGACAGCATTAGCAACCCTGGCACCAGAGGCGTAGTTATGATGTTAAGACATTGTTCACACAACAAGTTTGCAAGTTTGAGTTAACACTGCCATTTCAAGTTTACTGCAGCACCCTTTCTGTCCAGTTAATGTTCAGTCTGTAGGATTTCGCAGAGTTTTTTGCGATTGTTGCGGCCAAAAATGCTTGATTTTGCTGCAGCTTTTTTCAAAATTTGCTATGCAACTTGGAGTTTTTTGTGCTTTTTTTTTTTTGCAGAAAACTACTTGAATTGGTGAACTCGCACTTGCACAATATTGTTTTTTGCGGTTTTTCGCAGTGATGTCTGTTGGTAAATGGAAGAGGCCTTTGGCTGAATGCGTGTTGTGATGATGTCACATGACGCGCCTCGGCCCAAATCTGCGGTAATTTTGAAAAATTGCAAGCTCCTCCGAATATTGTGGAGTTTGCTTGATTTTGCATTTATTTCTGCGATCGCAAAATCCTGGAGGGACTGAATGTTCTACATTTTAAGCTTAATCTCCCAATCTCTCACAACAATCAAATACATTTAGTATATTTATCAGACTCATCATGGGAAGCTGCCAGGAGACCTGCTGTAAAGGTCTCTCATATGGACAGACTCTCTCACACTTGCTCACCCCTTCACAATTCTTGTGGGATGGTGAAAGCTAGAACTGCTGAATCATTTGTGTGAACTCTAATTTAATCAGTTTCTTTGTAATGTGCATTAATTGCCACTGGTGTTCAGGATGCTGATGCAGGCTTGGATTAAATAATAACTCCTCTCTTATGTGACTCTGGAGTGAGACCAGCTGAAATGCATTAGCTTAGTGTTTAATTAATTTATTAATTATCTCTGTCTATATATGCATGCATTGACTCTTGGGATACGGGCTGTATTATGTTTATGCCTGTGTGTGCATCTGTGAGTGTTGTACAGCTTGTTGTTAGTAGCTGCGTTGTCTAATTGCAAGAAGAAAGATAAATTGAATCTACAGGATGTATAGTAAAATTAGTCATTGGCCAAATTCCGAACTATGTGTGTTGACTATGGTTGTCCCCGGCTCCTTGAAAATTTTAATTAGTCTAATTTTTAATTTTTTTTTTTTTTTTTTGGGTACCATTGGAAAAAGTTTGAAATTAAATGTTGTTGTAGCCACCCAAGAAAGTGTCCATGATAATCCTGTGTGTTATAGTGGTATTCACAAAATGTAATTCAGACACACAGTAATCTAAGTGTAATATTGTAGGCTACTATAAACATCATCATTGAGTTAGGACTGGGTACTAATTATCAATATCTTTAGAAATGTATCTTGCCCGTGAGGAGAGATAAATGAACGTTTTTATTTATTTAAAACAATGAAATAAGGAATAGAGAAGAACATGGAGAAGAAGAATAAAAAAAAGGAGGTAGAGAGTGAAAAAGTGATGTTAGAGAACATTCAGAAGAGGGTCAGCTTCTCAGTGCTTGGTTACTATAGCAACCAGCCACCCTACCCCTTCTTCCTGTTCTCCCGAAAATATTATGAGTTGAAGATGAGAGAGAGGGAGAAAGGAAAGACTCTGCTTGTTACTTCTGTTAGGAGGCTTTGATATAGGAGGCTGCAGCTGAGATTGGAACGTGTTAATTGCCTTCCTTTTGTAGAAAGCAGCACGTCTGTGGCCCTGCAGTCCGCTGCCTAAACATACACTCAAAACACAAACGCCTTTCAGTCACCCAGCCTACTGGCACCAGTTTAGTGTTGAAATATTTAAACTCAAACATTGTAAGAACACAATACAATAAAACTCACAACTGAAAGATCATTAATTAAAGGATAATGGCACTGTAGTGTAATCTCCCTCTGTGCAATGAAAAACACCTCATTAATAAGGCTCTGTAGTCACCCTGTAGTCACCCTGGTATAAGGGGAAGTTCACAGAGCTGGGTTGGAGAACTTGGCCCCAGTTTCTGAGACTATTCAAATGTTTTAGCCATTTTGTCTGTCCATGAAAAGACACTAGCATGAGCTTGCACCATCAAGGACTACCAAAGAATCACCAATCAGAACTGCACTCATACAGAATAAAGGTGAATCTCTGTCAGGATGCCACCCACAGTGGTGATATCGGGAGGAATTGCTTCGTTTTCGCAGTGAAGCACTACTTGTTACAAAACCGCAAAAGTGACCAAAACTGCAAAGTAGGTTCCTAATCATTTACTGGCTTACCCCTGTGTCTTTTAGCCCTGTAGAGAGAATGTGCAGCATTCTTTCACCCCAGCTTTGTCATTTGTGGAATATATATTTTATGAAGCGTGTTAGACAACAAAGAACTGTGGGCTTACAGAATTATGCTGACCAGTCAGAAGGCAAAAACCTTTTTACCACTACTGATGAATAGCATTAGGGTGTAAAATGAACAGGCAGTGCTGCCGCCTCACAGCTCCAGAGTCCCCAGGTCAATCCTAAACTCAGGTTACTGTCTCTGTGGATGATTTCCCATGTCTGGATGAGTTTCCTTTGGGGTCTCCAGTTTCCTTCAGAGAACCCTAGAGGAAGGATTGGCTGGTCGATTTGCTACTCTAAATTGCCCTTAAGTGTGAATGAATATACAAATTATGAGTGTGTGTGTGTGTGTGTGTGAGAGAGAGAGAGAGAGAGAGAGAGATGGATGGTGGGGATGGGGTAGGGGTAGTTTTCCACCAAGTCATGAATTGTATCTACTGAATCAATAGTAGTGGCATTACAATAAAAGGTACAATAGTGGAATCAGCATTCTAACTGTCAAACTATCAAACAGCATGTCCAACCTGTTAAAACAGGGTCTAAAAAGAGTATATAATTTGTGTAATCACCACATCTCTCCATCTTCATCCTTTTTGCATGTTGGACTCTGTGAGTGTGTGTGTGTGTGTCTACAGTGATAATTAATAGTTAAAGCCAGTGGACATTTTCACTCATTTTCCAGTGATGGACTTCTGGGACATCCATAAGCTTCAGTTTCTACTGAGCAGTTTGGTTTTCCACTTAATGACTGCACAGACTCCTGTACCATCTACTGAGCAGCAGATCCTGTCTACTAACTGGGGAAAAGCAAGTCCAGAGGAGTTCACATTTCATTGATCTCTCTCATAGCAAGGTTTCTCTTAAGCCCTATTCGGATTGGATTAGTTTACATGGGGAGGTGGGGTAATGTAATTATTACTGGTTTATCTCTAGTCCTGGTAGTAATGCTTACGGGCTCTGTGTTCCCGCTTCTGGAAAGATTATGTTGTCTTTAACCTGCTATAAAATGACCAGTAGAAATAACTCCAGGTAATATACAGTCAATTCCAAAAGTGTTCTTTTGTTTTTGCTATACACTGAAGACATTTGGGTTTGAGATCAAAACACGATATAAGACGATAGATCAGAATTTCAGCTTTCGTTTCCTGATATTTACATATTTTAACTTGTGGCATATGGCATGTTTTTTTTTAACCCACCCATTTTTCAATGTCAAAAAGATTGAAACATGTGACTGACAGATGTTTCTTGTTGCCTAGGTGTGCCCTGTTAGATTGAATTTTTTTTTTTTTAATAATGAATAACTCAGAGTAACTACCTTTGGTCTGAGCCCTGGGTTTCACCCAGGTGGTCTGGGAAGATCGCATTTGTTGTTAAAAAGGATAAGCCTACATGAAGACCATAGAGCTGTCTATTGGAGAAAAGAAAGTCATTGTGAAGCTGAGAAAAGAGGAAAAATTGATCAAAGTCATTGCACAAGTATTAGGCATAGCCAATACAACAATTTGCAATGTCCTGACAAATAGAGAAACCATTGCTGTACCAACAACCAGACATGGAACAGTTTGGCCAAGGAAGACAACAGCAGCTGTGAAAAACCCCAATACAACAGTCCATGACCTCACCAACAACCTCCACAGGGCAGGGGTGAAGGTATAACAATGCACTGTTTGGAGAAGAGTTTGAGAGCAGAAATATAGAGGCCAAACCACAAGATGCAAACCACTCATCAGCAATAAGAAGGTCAGATTGCAATGTGCAAAGAAATACAGAGATAAGCCACAAAAGTTCTACCAAAGTGATGGAAAGACTCATGATCCAAAACATACAAGCTCATTGCTCAAGTATGGTGAAGGTATTGTCATGGCTTAGGCTTGCATGGCTGCTTCTGGAACAGGCTCACTAATCTTTATTATTGATGTGACTCATGATAACAGCAGAATAAATTAAGAAGTTTACAGAAATATTCTGTCTGCCGATTTACAGAGAAATGCATCCAATCTAATTGGGAGGAACTTCATCATGCAGCAAAATAATGACCCAAAACACACTACCAGCACAACAAAGGACATTTCCATCAAGGGGGGAAATGGAAGGTTTTAGATTGGCCAAGTCAATCAGCAGACCTTAATTCAATTGAGCATGCATTTTACCTCCTTGAAGAGGAGACTGAAGGGAGAAACCCTACAAAACAAACAAGTGAAAGATGTGGTACAAGCCTGGAAAAGCAGCACAACAGAAGAATGCAACAGAAAGTATAGCGCTATACATTTCAGAATTCATCTTGCTACTTCTATCAGCAGTCACATCATCAATTCGCAGCCATACATGCCCATGCCATAACACTTCCTCCACCATGTCTGACAGATTATGTGGTATGCTTTGGATCATGAGCCCTTCCTTTTCTTCTCCATACTCTTCCCATAATTCTGATACAAGTTAATCTTTGGTTCATCTGTCTAAAAAAAAATCCTGTTCCACATCTGGGCTGACTTTTTTTATTATTATTATTATTATTTTATTTTATTTTATTTATTTATTTGTTTATTTTTTTTTTAGATGTTTTCAACACTTGGAATCAACTCCATACCTTTTTATCTCCTTAATTTTTCATGAAATAACAAGGAAACAGGCCAAGCCTAGCCATGAAACTGCTTATCGGTCAAATTACTTTTGAGCCTGTGAAAAAGGAGAGACTATGTAAAAAATGGCTGTAATTCCGAAATGGTTAATGCAACATTTTTGTTAAACCCTTTGAATTAAAGCTGAACTTCAATCACGTCTTGATTGCTTCATTTCAAATCCATTGTGGTGGTATACAGAGGCAAATTTATGAAAATTTGTTCAAATAGTTATGGACCTGACTGTACTTTGCAATGTGTTCTGTGTGAACTGAGAGTCCTTAAATAGTGTGGCTGCAATTGTATAATTAGAGCCAGGTGTCAGAATGAGGGTGAATGTGAACATGAGAGAGTTCATGATGGCTGGGTGTTGTAGTCCTCGACAACCATGTTTATAGGCTGCATTGTACTCTAGGAGTTGTAGATGTACGCAGATTCCTGCGTTGACGTGACAATGATGCAATGTTGCAAGCCCTGAAACCCTAGTTATGTATAATGTATTAATTTAACACATTTGTTAGTTGTCCAGAAAAGTCAGTAGGTGTTAAGCAGAACTGCAAAGTAGGCTACTTCTTTAATGATTAGTTCAGTCCAAGATCGGATCATTTAATGTTCAGAGATCGAAAGAACTGTCCAAGAGCTGTGCAGTCATTGAAACAACAATGAATTCTACTTTAAACCAGAATATTCTTGAGACAAATGTGAGGCCATCTGTCCAGCAGTTTAAGTTGGACTGAAATTGGGTCATGCAACAGGACAGTCATCTCAAGCACACCAGCAAATTGACATCTGATTGGCTGAAGAAGAAAAAAAACGAGGTATTTGAATGGCCAAGTCAAAATCTAGACCTCAACCCATTGAGATTCTGTGGTGGCATCTTAAGAGAGCTGTGCATAAACAAATGCCCTCAAACATCAATGAATAGAAGCAATGTTGTAAAGAAGAGTGGGCCAAATTTTCAAAATGATGTGAACGACTGATACACCCCTACAGAAAACGTTCCTAACTTCAAGTTATTGTTGCTACAGGTTGTTCTACATGTTACCAAATTGTAGGATGTACTTGTTTTTTTCCCACCTGGATTCTGAATATTGGTTTTATTCCCTTAAAGTAAATGAATACATATGGAAATCTATTGTTTTTGTTGTCACTTGTAGTTATTTGTTTGTTTATATAAGTTGGAGAGGACCACTTGAAAGAGGGTGTACTTTCTTTTTCCCATGACTGTATGTGCATTAATCAGGACACTGTTGTCTCATGTGGGCCTGCACTTAATTTCACTTAATTTAACATCTTTCTGAATCAAAATACAAACATCTGGCTGTCTCAATGTGCAGTCTTACAAATACAGGGCAGGTGGCTGAAATCCTTTTCTCTCGCTTTCTCTTTGTCTTCTTGCAGATGATGGTAAGCTTTCCCTGGATGAGTTCCAGGCCTTCTTCTCTGATGGGACCCTGAATGAAGAGGAACTGGAGAATCTTTTCCACACCATTGATTCTGATAACACCAGGTGAATGTCCAGTTTAATATGAATGAAGAGGATGCTAAAGCAATGTGATAATGGAGCACATTCACAAGGAGAAGTGAAAAGGAGTCAAGCTGACAGACAGAAATAAAATGAGAAAAAAAGGGAGAGCCTGTAGAGCGAGTAGAGAGAAGAAGCTGTGGGCACCCCACGTTATCTTTAACTATTTTAATATCTGCATTTATGAAGCAGAACTAGATGTTCTCTCTTTGCCTTGCTGTCTTTATTCTCTCTCTCTCTCTCTCTCTCTCTCTCTCTCTCTCTCTCTCTCTCTCTCTCTCTCTCTGCGTGTGTGTGTGTGTGTGTGTGTGTGTGTGTGTGTGTGTGTGCCATATTTCTCAACCTTACCAGTCGTGTGTGTGTGTGTGTGTGTGTGTGTGTGTTTTAGTGTCTCTCTGGTGGCAGGGATGCTCCACTGTGTGCATTGTCTTTTAATCACATTTCAAAATGAATTATGTAAAAGTGAAGTGTGTGCTGGTGCCCCGTGCTACTTGTTCTCCAATTCCACAGCACATTTCTTAAGAAATAATGAACCATTAGAGGCCAAAGGCAAAGAGGACAGGAAAAAGACAGAGAAAACACAATAAAAGGATAAGAGTGGAAGAGGTGTAGGGGGGACAGTATACGGTGTTAGGGAGGGTAACAATGTTGACAAGCAAGGAATAATAGGGAGAAAAGGAGGATAGGAGAGAAAACAGGACAGAAAAAGGCTGAAGCTGATCAAATGGAGAAAGAGGAACTGCATCCAGAATGGGATTTGATTAGTCTCTCTTTCCTGTTTGCCTGTGTTGCTTTGAATTTTAATTAACCCTTTCTACCAGTACACTGGTCTTCCATTCCATCGGCGGAATGGAAGTCAACTTATAGGACATTTTCAGTTAGTATAAACAAATGAATTATTTTTATCGCCGCAAGTCAATTATAAGCTTAGTCAGGACACTTGTTGGGTTTCTGTGTGTAAAGTATTGTGACTGTGTTTAGCTGCTGGTGAGCAGGGCAATGGGAAAGTGTGAGCCCACTGCTGGGCAAACAATTCACACCTCTCCACTATACCATTGGTACAGAGATAAAGCAGACAGCACAACTAAAGCTTTTTTGATAGTAAAACACCATATACAACTAGCACAATAAAATTATAACATTTAAACCTAGTAGGCAAGGTAAAAAACATAGGTATGAAAAACTGCAAATTCTTAAAGCCACGATTCTCTACTTTTATACGAGCCATTAACCACTACTGTGAAGTGTGACATCACAAATAAATTCAGTGCAAACCCGGGCAATCCTCCAAATAGGTGGAAATTCCATTTTTGGCCTCTGGTAAAAAAGCGGTAATTGAAACCTGTCTCTGCAGTTCTTGACTCATCATTTATTCATTCATACATTCATCTTTATCCATTTAATCCTGGTGGATCCAGAGTCTGGAAGCACTGGGTGAAAGGCAGGGGTACACTCTATATGGGACACCAGTCCATCACCGGCCATCACACACACTCAAGCATACCAGAGGTAATTTAAAGTAGTCATTGCACTTACTGGCATGTGTTTGGAAATCCATGCAGACATAGGGAGAACATATGAAGCTCCACACATACAGTAACCTGAGCAAAGGGTCAAACACCAGACCCTGGAGCTGTGAGAACAATTCTAGAATTGTCCTCCTCCTTCTTTTCTCTTGTAGCTCATTCTCCGGGTAGTTTTTTCATCCACCTAGCAAAACTCTCAATATGTCTAGCATATATGTAAAAAATGAGAAGTGTCTGAGACTGCCTGTCAAACATAATCTTATATATAATAATATATGAACGTTTAGTGGCTCTCGTAGAAAAATCTTAGGATGATAAATGAGAGCCAGGCCACACTTATTACCTTCACCTGGCCAAAGACTGTGATGAACTCAACCGAATTCAAAATTTTACTTTGTATCGTTATGAAATTCTGAAAAACATTCAGAATTTGTTTTTTACTGCACAACAACCACCACCATAGTTATGACTTGTCATAAAGTATGTTTTCTGCCATAAATGAAAAAAGAGAAAAACACTTCAAGCACTGAATTCAGACTGAGATTACTAGGATTGAAATTAAAAATAAAGAGACGACATTATATATGATAATCCTAAATGAGCACATAATTGATTGACCTTGACATCAAACAATGAAGCAAATGATATTGTGAAACCTATAACTCACTGTTTCAGCAAGAGATTAAGTAAATAATTTCATTGTGGTGTATAGCCTGCGGTGTTAGCATAACAAGCCCGGCAATAAAAATATGAAATACACAGTTGGAAGAAGGTTTACTTAGAAGAAAACCTGACAAAGTTTCTATATTATGGTTCTTAAGTTACAGGACAGATTGCAGGCAGGTTTAATTGCTGCTGATGAAAGTATATATAATTTTTTTGTGAATAAACTTGATATTCACTCAGAGTATATAGTATTTTAACAAACTAAATATACAGTTCCTAGAGTAAATGTGCTTGCACAGTGCTCAAAGTGATGGGGTGGCAGGAAGGCAAATGAAAAAAAAAATTAATTGTGGTTTTTTTTTTTTTTTTTTTTAAATGTTCCCTTATGGAAATTCACAATGTTTTACTATAGTGTTCATATGGTCCTTTATGGTAACTATGGTTATCAAAGTCTGAACCATCATGATATAACAATTATTTTACTGCAGTACTTAATGGTAGCTATGGTTATTGTATGTAAACACATGGTTGCTATGGTGCTTTATGGTAACTATGGTTATTGCATATATAACCATGATACTGTTACCATATTTTTACTATGGTATCTTTTGGTTTTACTGTGGTACGCATACTCTTATCTGTCTTATGGCTGAACGGCACGGTTTGATATTTGGCTTATATTTGATATTAAAAGGAGGAATCATAGTTTTATTTCTGACATTAAAAAAGGCTGGCAGGGAGAGACGAACTTCAAGAGCCTCAGGAAAAAAAAGAGTGCCACAAGATTTGTTAGCAGGGGTTAATGTCAGTCTCATGACATCTGTCATCCACAAATGTCATGCCTATTTTTATGCTCTTTTTTAGGTGGAGGTGGATGAGGTGCCTCTTTGCTCTTCTTTGTTGATGATGCTTCTATTTTAAGTTGAAGGCAAAGGAATTTTTAAAAAATCCCTAGATCAAAACTGGGGGCAGAGAAATGGAAGCTGGCACTGATGAAAGAGGCCAATGGATAGGAGACAGGACAAGTGAATTGCTGTCCTCTAAAGCCTTTTATTGGCTGTGGTGTTTTTATTATCTTCCGTCCCCTTCACTCTCTCTCTTCTTTTTTCCCTTATAGGTCTTCAAGAGGTACTGTTTACCACATCAAATTTGTTATGTGATGAACACATGTTTGAACTAGAACACAAGCTGATAACTGACATTGTGGAATTACACCTGTCAATCATTCCTAAGATTCATTTTTTTAAAATAGAATGACATAAAAAGGTGAAATTCGGCTGCCTATTATACAGGTGCATCTCAATAAATTAGAATGTCGTGGAAAAGTTCATTTATTTCAGTAATTCAATTCAAATTGTGAAACTCGTGTATTAAATAAATTCAATGCCACAGACTGAAGTAGTTTAAGTCTTTGGTTCTTTTAATTGTGATGATTTTGGCTCACATTTAACAAAAACCCACCAATTCACTATCTCAACAAATTAGAATATGGTGACATGCCAATCAGCTAATCAACTCAAAACACCTGCAAAGGTTTCCTGAGCCTTCAAAATGCTCTCTCAGTTTGGTTCACTAGGTAAGCCACAAACATTCATTGCCAAAGAAGCTGGCTGTTCACAGAGTGCTGTATCCAAGCATGTTAACAGAAAGTTGAGTGGAAGGAAAAAGTGTGGAAGAAAAAGATGCACAACCAACCGAGAGAACCGCAGCCTTATGAGGATTGTCAAGCAAAATCGCTTCAAGAATTTGAGTGAACTTCACAAGGAATGGACTGAGGCTGGGGTCAAGGCATAAAGAGCCACCACACACAGACGTGTCAAGGAATTTGGCTACAGTTGTCGTATTCCTCTTGTTAAGCCTCTCCTGAACCACAGACAACGTCAGAGGCGTCTTACCTGGGCTAACTAGAAGAAGAACTGGACTGTTGACCAGTGGTCCAAAGTCCTCTTTTCAGATGGGAGCAAGTTTTGTATTTCATTTGGAAACCAAGTTCCTAGAGTCTGGAGGAAGGGTGGAGAAGCTCATAGCCCAAGTTGCTTGAAGTCCAGTGTTCAGTTTCCACAGTCTGTGATGATTTGGGGTGCAATGTCATCTGCTGGTGTTGGTCCATTGTGTTTTTTGAAAACCAAAGTCACTGCACCCGTTTACCAAGAAATTTTGGAGCACTTCATGCTTCCTTCAGCTGACCAGCATTTTGAAGATGCTGATTTCATTTTCCAGCAGGATTTGGCACCTGCCCACTCTGCCAAAAGCACCAAAAGTTTGTTAAATGACCATGGTGTTGGTGTGCTTGACTGGCCAGCAAACTCACCAGACCTGAACCCCATAGAGAATCTATGGGGTATTGTCAAGAGGAAACTGAGAAACAGGAGACCAAAAAATGCAGATGAGCTGAAGGCCACTGTCAAAGAAACCTGGGCTTCCATACCACCTCAGCAGTGCTACAAACTGATCACCTCCATACCACGCCGAATTGAGGCAGCAATTAAAGCAAAAGGAGCCCCTACCAAGTATTGAGTACATGTACAGTAAATGAACATACTTTCCAGAAGGCCAACAATTCACTAAAAATGTTTTTTTATTGGTCTTATGAAGTATTCTAATTTGTTGAGATAGTGAATTGGTGGGTTTTTGTTAAATGTGAGACAAAATCATCACAATTAAAAGAACCAAAGACTTAAACTACTTCAGTCTGTGGCATTAAATTTATTTAATACACGAGTTTCACAATTTGAGTTGAATTACTGAAATAAATGAACTTTTCCACGACATTCTAATTTATTGAGATGCACCTGTATAGGAAGCAGTTAGTGCTCTTACTTTGAATTCAGCATCAGTCAGGACCAGTGCAGGCTGGTAGATGATAGTCTGTGTTTCAGATTAATTGCCCTGTGTGAGTGTGACAGCTTCTCTCTCTCTCTCTCTCTCTCTCTCTCTCTCTGACACACACACAAACACACAAGCTATTATTTAAAGTGCTGTATCCCCTCTGCCACCAGTATACTTCCCTTTTTGTGTTGTTCTTTGGTAATTGATTTGCTCTGATTTACATAGTAAGCCATTTTCTTCAGAAGTTGATTTATTGAGTAAGTTTTTTGGTCCACTCATCACTCCGCTCACATACAGTTGGGTTGCTTTACTGATTATCCTTTGGATGTTAATTAAGAGCAATCACTCGAGTCGCATATGGCCCATGGCATATTTCAGTGATCATAATCAGTACATTAAAGGTCAGTGCAGGTGAATGTGTGTAACTACCTAGGGGATCTAATTTGATCTTTATCCCTGTGGTTTGGATTCTTCCTTGTCTCATATCCCACTCTCCTCTTGTCTTTCCTTCTCTATTCCTCTATATGCCACCGTCCTTTTCTGTGATGTGTTAGTAATGTTGACACAAAGGAACTTTGTGGTGAGTATCAAAAGAACTGTCTGTATGTGCGTGCTGGTTTAGTGGGAGAGAGGATGCATGTGGATGTACACTATTTTGCATGAATAATGTGGTGAATTTCATCGTACTTGCTTCTAACTCCATCCTGTTCTCAATAGCAACTTGTCCCTCCCTACAGTGTCTGCTAAAATGTCCTGCAAATGCACAGGAGCTTTGTAAACCCATCTGCGTGTGGATAATGAATGTGTAAATGGATATTGATGGATAATACACAAATATAAGAATCGGTAAAGAAAAACACTGTATTTGGATAATCTGCTTTAGAAACTCTACAAATCATATAGACTGTTCTGAAGCTGCCTATCGACTGGTTTTCTCAACAATACATCATATTCTGTTTAATTGCCTTTCAACAGTGTCATAAAATGTATCAATAGAATCATCAAGAACTGAATTTGAAGTCGTCACTTTATATAGTCTATAGATCATCCATTAAACATTGAGAGCTATCAACTGGACTGTACAAATCAAGTCTATGTATAGATTATCTACTAATCATCAACAACCATAAACATTGACAAAGAGTTTGGAATTAGTTGATGGGCTGACAGTATATAGGTGGGGTTTGTAGTAGAGGTGTGCATGGGATTTTTTTTTTTTTTTAATCCCTCTCCCTTCTGCTACTGAAGAATTCTGGCCAGTCTCATCTGCTCCTGCAGTTATTTATTTTTTTTTTTTGTGCCTGGCCACAATAATTTCTAACTAACTTAGGTGCTTCTATTTCTCAAATATTTCTCAAATCAGTCTGTCATTTAAACCACCATGACCCCAAGCACCCTATACACTGTCTTTTTAATAAACCTGGTTGCTTGAGCTTTATATCTGACTGCCCACTCCCACCCATGTGAAAGTAAAAACCCCTTGCTCATATTCCTATAAAATTTTATACAATAGTTAATAAATTAGGTTAGATCCTGAATTTTTTCATTGTCTCATTGTTTTATATGTTTTTATGTGTAATTTTAATATTTTGAAATGGTAAAATGGTCTCTTAAATGGTCTCTTCTCTTCTTTTCCCTATGCTTGCCTTATTACCCAGACTACTTTGCCAAACACATGGGGGACTATGAAGGTGTGCTTGCATCCCTGGAGACACTCAACCTTTCCATCCTCAAAGCCATGGATTTCACCAAGAAGGTTAGTGGAGCAAGTGCTAATTAATGTATGAGTTCTTTATGTGTGCATTCATTTACTGTGACTTAGTGTTACCTGTGCCTATTGTTATCTGAAAGAAGTCGATATTATTCCTGCTTTGCTTCTTTTGTTTGGTAATGAAGGTAGCCATGTTTAGCTAATTATCCAATGGATTATTTTGATGTTTTATAATCACAGAATTTACAAGTCCAGATAGGACTCAGGACTCTCTGATAAGTCTTTGACACTGATCATGTCTCAGCGGTACAGAGATATTATTCTAGGAGTTGTAATGTGTGTGTGTGTGTGTGTGTGTGTGTGTGTAGACACACATGTGGTAGCATGGCAGTTGTTTCCACACTGCTAAATATAACGCATCTTTTCAAAGCTTTACTTGAATATTCTGTTTGGTATTTGCTCCTCATTAGTGCAAGCTGGCACTCAGTTAGATAGCTCAGTGCACTGCTGTGCTTTAACTACAGCAAAACACAAATCAGACACTGCGTCCTCTCTGAGTAGAAGGTTTGATTTTCCTGACACAAAAGAAAAGATATTTACATACTTTTATCATACACCTCTCTCCAGGATGCAGTACTGTGTGTGCATGTTTGTGTGTGACAGAGTGTGTGAATGGGCATTTGTGCTCTTCTTGCTTTTTTATGTCATTTTATGTCTTATTTCTTGCGAAGTCAATCCTGTTCAATTCTAATGTTTTTTTTTTTGTTTTTTTTTTTTGGGGGGGGTGGGGTTAGAGGAACAGCTAGAGCTTAGTGGGGGGGTCAAAGTGGAATAAATATACACCATAACCCTGCACAGAGATTTTTTTGTATTCATGAATGTGCATTTGTAATGGAGAGTCAGACAGATTATACAGAGACAGATGTATTGTCTTGCATGTGAACATGATGGGGTATGGATCTGATACAGCTCACAGCGACTCCCAGTGTGTCACTCCAACAACAATAACCAATGCCATCTGATCTATCTTACCTGAGTCATGAACCCAGTGTTTCTTCTATTCCTATGGGTTTACACTCAAACAACCACAATGCACTAAAAAGATGTCACTCGTTGAATGCTAGTTGAATACCTAGATTTTACTACATTTAATAAATGTGCATTTAGGTTTCTGAGAAGATTTTGATGAGAAGCATTTCAACAACTACTGGTAAATTCTGAATGGATTCCTATTATTGAACTGATAAACATCAAATAAATTTGAGTAAATTTGTTTAAATCCATATTCAGTGTCTCTGTCTATAACATGTACTATATGGCTATAACAAAAACACTATGTTAATGACTGCATCCTTTAAAGTTTCCTGAATCCTGTCCTATCTATTAAGAGCCATACGCAGATTTAGCAGCATATAGTTCATGCCTCTATGGTTGCCAGATTCTTCTTGAGCCAAAAAATTGAGGGAATGGAAAATCTGGACTGAAGCAGCCAATTGCGTTTTTTTTTGTTTTTTTTTTTCTTTGCCATCAAATACAGTATATGTAATGATGTAACAAAAGCTAGAGAAAAATTACAAATACATGTTTAAAAAAATAGAAAAGCCTAATACAGTATATGAAGTGTAGAGTAAAAGGCAAGCATTCAAATAAACATCTAGAAGAAATAACTTTTCTGATGGGTCGCTCTACCTTCCTCTGCATGTGCTAGCTAGAATTTATTGTTTGTTTGTTTGTTTTTGCATTCACTTTTCTCTGACAAGTGATAGGTGACTATGTAGCAGGCCACCACTAGGATGCTACCATGTAGACATCCTGCTTATAATTGGTTCAGGCCATTATGTTTTGGTTGTGGGGTACAGAAAAAGAAGGTGCAAGTAAAGAAAGGTGTTGAAAAATCAATTATCTTTTCTATTATAAGTTGCTGGTGGTGCTGATGATGATGATGATGATGATGCAATTAATGATGATAATGTGGAAAGTAGTGTTGAGGAAGCAGGTTTTCAGTGGCATAGCCAGTGACAGATAACTAAATAGATAAGGGAACAACAATGATGTGTCCTGATAAAGAAATTAGTTCTGGTGTAATGGTCCTTTCACTAAACAACCAAGCCTTAATGTAAGCTATCTAGGCTACATCAGTAACCACCATAGCTAGTAGTAGAAAATTGCTTACCAGTAAATCACAGCAATGCTTTATTACAGAAATTATTGAAGTATACAAAAATTAGCTGAAAAGATGTTCAGAATGTTTTTATGTGAAAGCAGGTGATACTTACAACAGGCAGATCATGGACGAGGCCTTTTCAGGATCCAGCAAAAACAGAATCTGTGTAGCAGTGTTGTGTTTAAAGAATGTTATAAACTAAAAGTATGTGAACACCTGACCATCACACCCATATGAGGTTCTTCCCCAAACTGTTGCCACAAAGTTGTAAGCACAAAATTGTCTAGAATATCTTTGTATGCTGTAGCATTAAGATTTCCCTTCACTGGAATTAAAAGTCCTGAACCTGTTTCATCATGACAATGCCACTATGCACAATGCGAGGTCCATAAAGATATGGTTTGCCAAGGTTGATGTGGAAGAACCCTGACCTCATCCCCGCTAAACGTATCCGGGGGCCCTTCTGACTTAACATGAGTCCCCAACCTCACTGTGGCTGAATAAGCACAAATCCAACAGCCACGTTTCAAAGTGAAATTGAAAGTGACACATGAAGGCCAATGTATGGTAACCCATACTTGGAATTTGTCCTCTGCATTTAACCCATCCAAGTTAGTGCACACACACTAGTGAACACACACACTACAAACCATGAACACACCCGGAACAGTGGGCAGCAATTTCTGCTGCGGCGCCCGGGGAGCAGTTGAGGGTTAAGGGCCTTGATCAGGTGCCCAACAGTGGCAGCTTGGTCGTGCTGGGATTTGAACTCACGACCTTCCGTTCAATAGCCCAACTTCTTAACCACCGCCCCCACTGAGCTACCACCGCGCCCCCCCCCCCACTGAGCTACCACCGCGCCCCCCCCCCCACTGAGCTACCACCGCGCCCCCCCCCACTGAGCTACCACCGCGCCCCCCCCCACTGAGCTACCACCGCGCCCCCCCCCCCCACTGAGCTACCACCGCGCCCCCCCCCCCCCACTGAGCTACCACCGCGCCCCCCCCCCCCCCACTGAGCTACCACCGCGCCGCCCCCCCCACTGAGCTACCACCGCGCCACCCCCCCCACTGAGCTACCACCGCGCCCCCCCCCCCCACTGAGCTACCACCGCGCCCCCCCCCCCCCACTGAGCTACCACCGCGCCCCCCCCCACTGAGCTACCACCGCGCCCCCCCACCCACTGAGCTACCACCGCCCCCCCTCCCACTGAGCTACCACCGCCCTTGGCGATATAGTGTAGAAAAACTACTTACATTTTTGCACAACACTTTGCTGATTATGCCCATGTCTTTCTTATTTATGTGGCATTATATGTTGGATCTAAAGTTAATAAGTTAAAGTTAATATTAGTTGATACAGGATACTTTCATTTATGTTATTTTGGAAAAATTTGGGGGGCACTTTAAAACAAATAGCCTGGTTTGCTCCCAGTCTGCCCATGGCTTCAACCCTCATGTATGATAGCTTATGAAATAGCGCTTGATCCAGCACATCTTATTTTTTTTGCATGATGAACTAGAGGTACAGTGGCACAAAGCATAAAGCTTATGCAAGTAGGAAAAACGCTGCTGAGTTGCAGCAGAAGTGATGGACTAGGCCAAAAATTAAGCTCACTGAAAAATGTAATTGTGCAAACAATTTATTGAAGATAATAGCTAATTGAAGATAATCGAATTGTAATGTGTGCGCAATATTGAGGCTATTATATCATGGTTTTAATTCACTATTTTGATTTGCCAGTGTACACTGAACAAAATTATAAATGCAACATTTGTCTTTGCCCCCATTTTTCATGAGCTGAACTCGTGTTCCAGTTCCTGCCAATTTCCAGCAACTTCGCACAGCCATTGAAGAGGAGTGGACCAACATTCCACAGGCCACAGTCAACAACCTGATCAACTCTATGCAAAGGAGATGTGTTGCACTGTGTGAGGCAAATGGTGGTCACACCAGATCTGAATGGTTTTCGGACACCCCAATACAGTAAAACTGCACATTTTAGAGTGGCCTTTTATTGTGGCCAGCCTAAGGCACACCTGTGCAATAATCATGCTGTCTAATCAGCATCTTGATATGCCACACCTGTGAGGTGGATGGATTATCTCGGCAAAGGAGAAGTGCTCACTAACACAGATTTAGACAGATCTGTGAACAATATTTGAGAGAAATAGGCCTTTTATGTACATAGAAAAAGTCTTAGCTCTTTGAGTTCAGCTCATGAAAAATGGGGTTGCGTTTATAACTTTGTTCAGTGTATTTGTTAATTCAACATGTTCTCCTGTAAAGAAAACCGTTTTAAGGATATGCTGACCGAGCATTCATCTGTTACACTTAGAGTTCACTTTTACCATTAATATAAGCAATGTCTCTGATTACAAAACTGTGATTAAAAAAAACATAAATTTCAGCATGACATACTATAGTTAGACATACTATCAAATATAGACATAGACATACTATCAAACTGTCACACAATGGCACTGACCATAGTACTGCTCCTCCCTTGATCTAATATCACACAAGCAAAATCCAAACAAGTTCAAGCTCAGAACCTCACATAAATGAGACACAACAGTTTTTGTGTCTCATGACGCGCAACTCCTGTGCGTCCCCCAAGTCCCAAGTTATGTTGGAGGATCTTAATAACAATGTGCATAATTTTGGTAATAACTCCTCACTACACACATGTACCTAAATCTAAATACAGTCCCCTGAATGTGACCATCATTTCATCAAGAGTCTCTGTATTCAGACCAGGAATTTGGGTCAGTAATTCCCTCTGCTATAACTATAACTAAAACGAACTGCCCTGATGGTGCTATCTGATGGTGCCTTGTCAAATTAACACAGTATCCTCTTCAAACGATCAAAATTACTGTTCCTCTTTACTCACCAGTGCCACAGCTTCTGTTGAGGGCTGCCAGTAATTATTAATGCAAATGTGATATTTTCATACCGCTTATAAAATATTCATGCTTTGACTGGCTGAGCATTAATTAGTAGACCTACTGTATTTGTAGCTTATTTTCTGAGGTGTTATTGTTTGGAAGAGATGACTTCCTTTGAACCCGAAACAAATAAGATTATGAGTTTTATTTAAATGAAGCATTTCAGTCTAGTGTTGTTAAAAGATTTTTGTAAATCTTCAGTTATTCTTTTTAGCAAATAAATTCTACTGCATTGTCCAGAGAGCATATGTGTCCTGTTCAATAAGGATTCAGCTATTCCACATACAGTGCGTGCACTTTATGAGATCAAGTAGATTTCAGTCGTTCCATTTGTAATGTTTAATAATTATTTAATAAATTTGGGTGGATGGATGGATGGATGGATTAGACGGACGGACGGACAGACAGATAGATCTGCTACCACACTAGTCTTCTCTACTACTATAAGTTCTGGTCCTGGTTCTGGTTGGACAGCAGGAGGTCAGTAATGTTCTAAGAGTAGGGTGAGGATAAAGAATGGTGTTATTCCTTAACCAAAACTAATGTTGTTGTTGTTGAAAGTGTGAAAAAGTGTGCTACCATTCACAAATGACCTCTTGTGGACTTCCACCATGCACAGAACTGCAAATAGTTTTAGGTTCAAACTTGTTTTGCCCAATCACAAGCATAAAAACAGCTGAACTACACTATATCCTCAGGTTATTGTTTTAATTATGTTTGAGTATTTTGATCTACTAGCGTGATAGCTAGTACTTACTAGCTTTACTTACCTACGTTTCTGGGGCTGAGGGAGAAGCAGCATGATTAAAGATCATCTCCAGAGGGTGGGATTTGAAGACATGCTGCATATATATTGCTCATTTATTTTCTCAATGCATCTGTGCAGCTTATTACTTCTTAAAATAGTAGTAACTAAAATAGTCCCAGGCAAGTTATAAGATTATGTGCAATGTTTTATTATGACCATTCATAGTATAAATTGCAAATAATAGTACAAGTGAAAGAATATATCATTATTGGTGTAGAGATTATATATAAATGGACATGTTGGTGAAGGGAATAGTGGGGATGAGGAAGTGATGGGCAGGTTTGGTCTTCAGGTAAGGAACCCAGAAGGACAGAGGTTGGTAGACTTTGCTAAAAGTATGGAGATGGCTGTGGTGAACACGTACTTTCAGAAGAGGCAGGAACACAGGGTGACATATAAAAGTGGTGGCAGGAGCACACAGGTGGACTATATCTTATGTAGACACTGTAATCTGATGGAGATTAGCGATTGCAAAGTAGTGGTAGGAGAGAGTGTAGCTAGACAGCATAGGATGGTGGTGTGTAAGATGACTCTGGTGGTGAGGAAGATGAAGAGAGCAAAGGCAGAGCAGAAGACAAAGTGGTGGAAGTTGGAAAAGGAAGAGTGCTGTGCGGTTTTCAGGGAGGAGTTGAGACAGGCTTTAGGTGGTCAGGAGGTGCTTCCAGATGACTGGACAACTACAGCCAAAGTGATCAGGGAGACTGGTAGGAAGGTGCTAGGTGTGTCATCTGGAAGGAGGACAGAAGACAAGGAGACTTGGTGGTGGAATGAGGAAGTTCAGAAGAGTATCCAGAAGAAGAGGTTAGCTACAAAGAAGTGGGACAGTGAGAGGACGGAGGAAAGTAGACAGGAATATAGGGAGATGCAGCGTGAGGTTAAGATAGAGGTGGCAAAGGCCAAACAGAAAGCTTATGAGGACATGTATGCAAGGTTAGATAATAAGGAAGGTGAGAGGGATTTGTATCGGTTGGCGAGGCAGAGGGATAGAGATGGTAAGGATGTGCAGCAGGTTAGAGTGATTAAAGATAGAGATGGAAATGTGTTGACAGGTGACAGGAGGGTGAGGGAAAGATGGAAGGAGTACATTGAGGAACTGATGAATGAGGAAAATGACAGAGAGAGAAGAGTAGTAGAGGCAAATATTGTTGAGCAGGAAGTAGAAAGGATTAGCAAGGGTGAAGTTAGGAGAGCTTTGAAGAGGATGAAGAGAGGAAAGGCGGTTGGTCCTGATGACATACCAGTGGAGGTATGGAAGTGTCTAGGAGAGATGGCAGTAGAGTTTTTAACTAGGTTGTTCAACGAGGTCTTAGAGAGTGAGAGGATGCCTGAGGAATGGAGGAGAAGTGTTTTGGTGCTGATTTTTATGAACAAGGGAGATGTGCAGAGTTGTGGAAACTACAGAGGTATTAAGCTGATGAGCCATACAATGAAGTTGTGGGAAAGAGTAGTGGAAGCAAGGCTAAGGGGAGAAGTGAGCATTTGTGAGCAGCAGTATGGTTTCATGCCAAGAAAGAGCACTACAGATGCAATATTTGCTTTGAGAATGTTAATGGAGAAATACAGAGAGGGTCAGAAAGAGCTGCATTGTGTCTTTGTAAATTTAGAGAAAGCATATGACAGGGTGCCAAGAGAGGAGCTGTGGTATTGTATGAGGAGGTCTGGAGTGGCAGAGAAGTATGTTAGAGTGGTGCAGGATATGTATGAGAGCAGTAGGACAGTGGTAAGGTGTGCGGTAGGCGTGACAGAGGAGTTCACAGTGAAGGTGGGACTGCATCAAGGATCGGCTCTGAGCCCCTTCTTGTTTGCGGTGGTGATGGACAGGCTGACAGATGAGGTCAGACAGGAATCTCCATGGACTATGATGTTTGCGGATGACATTGTGATCTGTAGTGAGAGCAGGGAGCAGGTGGAGGAAACTCTAGAGAGGTGGAGGTTTGCTCTGGAGAGAAGAGGAATGAAGGTTAGTCGCAGCAAGACAGAATACATGTGTGTGAATGAGAGGGATCCAAGTGGAACAGTGAGGTTACAGGGAGAAGAGATAAAGAAGGTGCAGGATTTTAAGTACTTAGGGTCAACAGTCCAGAGCAACGGGGAGTGTGGAAAAGAGGTGAAGAAGCGTGTGCAGGCAGGTTGGAATGGGTGGAGAAAAGTGTCAGGTCTGTTGTGTGATAAAAGAGTACCAGCAAGAATGAAAGGAAAGGTGTACAGGACAGTAGTGAGACCAGCGATGTTGTATGGTTTGGAGACAGTTGCACTGAGGAAAAGACAGGAGGAAGAGTTAGAGGTAGCAGAGCTGAAGATGTTGAGGTTCTCTTTGGGAGTGATGAGGATGGATAGGATCAGGAATGAGTACATCAGAGGGACAGCACATTTGAGATGTTTTGGAGACAAAGTTAGAGAGGCCAGGTTGAGATGGTTTGGACATGTTCAGAGGAGGGAGAGTGAATATATCGGTAAAAGGATGCTGAGGTTAGAGCTGCCAGGCAGGAGGCCGAGAGGAAGACCAAAGAGGAAGTTTATGGATGCAGTGAAGGAGGACATGAAGGTAGTCGGTCTGAGAGAAGAGGATGCAGGGGATAGGGCTAGATGGAGGCAGATGATTCGCTGTGGCGACCCCTGAAGGGAACAGCCGAAAGGAAAAGAAGAGGTGTAGAGATTATAAAATGAATTTTTGTTCTATGCCCTATGCAAGCCTATTTCACCTTAAAACACCAACATTTCTTTTTTAAATGGCAAAACATGATGAAACTGATCTTTGGAAAATGGCAAAGTTTTTCTTTGACATCTAGTATCATAGACAGTTGACTGTACAAAATGTACTCAGTAGGAGAGTGCTGATGTTAGAACCAAAGACACCTCTCTACCTCCTGTTAGAGCAAAAGAGCAAGATTAGCACATCTGAACGAGACAAAGAGAGGGGAATATTCCCTTTCCTGCTACCAGTGTTCTATTATCACATGTACATGCTGTCAGCCACATCCACTCTGCTTACTCAGAAAAGAAAATGCTACAATCATTATCATCTCCTTCAGTTAGTCACAATGTCTCACAAACACTTGCATCACTGTAGTGCGTTGAGTCAATTTTTTTCAAAGGTGTTTAAGTCTGATTTGTTTCTGAGGTACATAAATGGCAGGAAAGAACTAGTAAGCCTGTAATACTCCTATGAAGCAAGAATATTTTATCTAGGAAAAAGTCATTTTCTGTGAAGATGTACTTGAGACTAATTTATTCATGAAAATTCCATGACCCCAAACCCTGTGCTGGCTGTTCTGGAGACTGAAGATGATATTCAGGTGTGCTGTATTGTATTTATGATTAACTATATTGGCAGCTAGTGATAGGTGGGGCAGAGCTTTATATATATATAAATGTTAATCTTCATAAAGTCCTCATTATTCATAACCTCATACATTTCAAATTCTGAAATCCTAATTACTTCTTTTGAGTGACCAACCTTTTTTTTTTATTTTTTATTTTTTTTATAAAGTGTGCTCATTGCCCCATTTAGCTCCATAGACTTATTATTGCACCAAGTGGTCATAAATAGAAATTGCAACAAGTGCTAATAGAGGCCCATTGGGACAGGAATCATGCTGACCTATGCTTGCTCTGGAGGAGCAGTGACTAGGACAGCTAATGAAAGTGTTTCCAGATAATATGGGCTAGTATAAAAATACTGAACAACCACCAACCAATCTTCTTTTATATCATATAATCAGAATTAAACCGAATAAAATTACACTAACAAAGGAAAGTGTACGTGTAAAACATTATGAATAGTTGTGCTTAACTCTCATACACAAGACCTTTCACAAAAACTCACTCACCCATGTTCAGTAACCACACCTATCCTGGTCAGGGTCACAGTGGTTCCAAAAGCCTTTCATGGGAACACTGGTCTTGGGGGTTAGCCTGGGTGGGTTGCCAGTCCATCACAGGGCATTTTCATGAAAGCTGTCATGGCAAATACAAAGTCTTTGCTTGTTTTACAATTTTTTATTCTTTATTTTAATGCGCATTTTAGAATGTGGACATGGTTAATGGAGGACTGGAATAGGGGTACAATTTTAGATTTGTCAGGCAGCAGAGATGGTTGCAGGTGCAGGTAAAATTCTTTATTTTTACAACAGGCAAAGAAATCCAAATCATGAAGCAAAGTCAAAGTAGGTATACACAGGCAGTGGTCAGGCAATGAATGGGCAAAACAAGGCAAGACTAGATTCAGAAACCAGGGGATAAACAAAGATCAAAACCAGAATAGCAATCATAATCAAGGCTTGGTGTGTCAGAAGACAAGGCAACACTGATTGATAGTTAGCATTGAGTGTGTGTGTGTGTGTGTGTGTGTGTGTGTGTGTGTGTGTGTGTGTGTGTGTGTGTGTGTGTGTGTGTGTGTGTGTGTGTGTGTGTTTTCTTTCTTCTCTTTTTTTATAGTTGGTTGTATGATCAGTTTCAAAACATTAAATGAACCTTAGAAAGCTAATGCCCTAAATCTCCAACTCTATTTTTTTCTATATTCTGATTTCTCCTCTTCTCTCTCCCCTTGAAAGTTGTGAGCATAATCTCTGAGAGTCTGATTTACTTTTTATGTTTAGACTGTGTCTGGTCGGTTATTATATAATTTACTATGTTAAACATTCTGCTATTTTTTGTATTGTCATTCTTATATGTTAATTCACTTGAGAGTAGAAAATATGCATAGCACGTGCTTTTCTTAATTTAAAAAAAAAAATTGCAGAAACTCATTGTAGAGCTGGAATGCAGGTTGGAATTGATGTTTTGTGCTGCACTTTGAAGTTCCCTGTTAGATGCCAGAGGTTGATATTCATGAACCTACCCCATTGCTGAGGTGTGTATATATGAGGTGAATATATGAGAGTGAAGCTTTGTTTCTAATTTATTTGCTCCATACTTTCCGTTATACCTGTGGAGATTTTCAGCAATAGATGGAGTGATGTAGTGGGTGGCATTGGGCCATGTCCCAAAGGCTCTGAAGCAATGCTACCGGTCAGCTCTGATCCTATGTAATCCCAGTGTGGGCTGTCACACTGGACTGTGACGTGGTTCCTGAGTCCTGGAAGCTGAGTAGGATTGCGGTGAGACATGTGAGCAGAGAGCATCAGATTTGGAAGTGGGTCTACTCAAACTTGAACAAAATTCCTAAGGAGTTGGCCATTGAATTTGCAGTCATGAGAGTATAGATACAGTATGTTTATATGGAGGATGTATACAGCTTTAGAACGTGAGCTACTTTTCCAGTAGAATTGTCCTATGAGAGGGATTTACCTCAAAAGTACCTCTGTCTGTGCATCATATATATATTACAAAGGTTCAGATGCATTTGATGCTTGGCTAACAATGACTTCTTTTTCTCTGCTCTGAGCATGTGGCCCAAAGTAAAATAGTGAAAGATATTACTGAAAATAAATGCATGTCTTTCAACCCAGCTAAGTTGAATAGGATTATTAAAGGTCTAGATGAATAACATGCAATAAACACTAACCAGTGAATTTAAAAATACTCAGTAAGTTAAAAGAGGATAAAGAAGGAAAGCCCTGCATGTTATTTTAGTGCAGGAGATTTTAAAAATAATTCTACTATAATAAACAGGGACATTGATTTAGCCTTCCATAACCTTCTGTGGCTTTTTACATTACTTTGGTCTGTGTTGACCTAGTTGGTGCTTGTTGGAGATTCAGTAATGAAAATGGGGTTATGGGGGAGGCATAATGTTGAACATGGTTGTTGTTATGATGGAGTACAAACTGCTTAAAATATAATACAGAAAGGAAAAGGGTTTTGTTATCTTGATAATTGTCTATGGGATTAAAAATCAGTAATCAACAACAGAATTACTGACATGGAGATGAGCAAAAACGAATATATAAAATGGCTGGCATTTTGATTTTAAGTTTGTGGAGATGCTGTATTGTTTTTTTTTTTGTTTTGTTTTGTTTTTGTTAAGATTTTCTTAAGTAGCCCAGTATGTATGCATAGCACAGGTTTCAAAACTAACAACTTGAAATTAATATTTGGTAAAGCCGATGAAGAAAATAGCAGCACTAAGTCACTTACTATAATTTAATTTCTTTGTTAATTATGATCACCAGATATATCTAATCTATATATTGAATATCCATCTATGTATTAGTCTAAAACTTCTGGTCGAGACAACCAGGTATCCTGGTACTTAGTATATTTCATGATGCCAGCAATCTTCACAATTCCAAATGACCAGTGAACCATTACTATATTTTAGTGGGTATCAGGTGCTTTTCATTGTATGCAGTGCCAATTTTTCACCACACATACTGATGGTGTGTATGACCAAAAAAAGCATTTTGGCCTCATCTGACTACAATATTGAATTTAGCAGGTTGCTTTCATTGTTTCTTAATGCAAACTTCTCAAACAACTTGTTATGGAGGCGGTGTCTAATAGATTATTTTAAATATGACAACCTTAAAAATCCACTACATTGTCTATATTGCATTTTTATATCCATTACTTGACTTGTGCAGGTGAAAGTTGTTCATATTTTCCCGAAGGTGATAGATGGCATTTTGCATGTGTGCAACCTCATATTTGGTCGAATGTATTTATGGACTAATTGCAAAAATATTAATTGATATATATGTCAATAATTTTGTTATTCATGTTTTTGAGAGAAATGCTGTTATTTTTAAAAATCTATATTTTTATGAGAATGATTACTATAAGAGGAAAAGTCCAGTCGAGTCCATAAGTATTTGGACAGTGACAAAAGTTTTGCCATTTTTCCTTTGTACACCACCACAATGGATTTGAAATGAAGCAATCAAGATGTGATTGAAGTGTAGACTTTTAGCTTTAATTGAATTACAGACATTTTTTTTACATGGTTCCTCCATTTTCACAGGCTCAAAAGTAATTGGACAAAGTAACAATTATAAATATGAGGATTTTTAATACTTGGATGCAAATCCTTTGCTGTCTATGACTGCCTTAATTCTGGAACCTATGGACATCATCAAATTCTGAGTTTCCTCCCTTGAGATGCTTTGCCAGGCCTTTTTCTGCAGCCACCGTCAGTTGTTGCTTGTTTGTGGGTCTTTCTGCCTTCAGTTTTGTCTTCAGTAAGTGAAAAACATGCTCAATGGGTTGAGGTCAGGTGACTGACTCAGCTATTTAAGAACATTCCATTTCTATGCATTAATAAACTCTTGAGTTGCTTTCGTGGTATGTTTTGGGTGATTATCCATCTGTACTGTCCTGTCAGTTTTGCAGCATTTCACCGAGTCTGAGCAGAAAGTATAGCTCTATACACTTCAGAATTCATCTTGCTACTTCTATCAGCAATCACATGATCAATAAACACCAGTGATCCGGTTCCGCTGGCAGCCATACATGCCCATGCCATAACATTTCCTCCACCATGTTTGACAGGATGATGTGGTATGCATTGGATCATGAGCCCTTCCTTCCCTTCTCCATACTCATCTCTTCCCATCGTTCTGATACAAGTTAATCTTGCATCAAAACTGGTCAGGCTATTTTTTTTTTTTTTTTTTTTTTTTTGCAAAGTCTAATCTGGCCTTTCTGTTCTTGAGCGTTACCAGTGGTTTGCATCTTGAGGTAAACCGTCTGTATTTACATTCATGAAGGTGTCCCTTGATTGTAGACTTTGACAATGATATGCCTACCTCCTGAGAGTGTTCTTGAATTGGCTAGATGTTGTGAAGGGGTTTTTCTTCACCAAGGAAAGAATTCTGTGATCATCCACTTTGGTTCCATGGTCTTCCAGGCCTTTTGGTGTTGCTGAGCCTCGGCAGTGCATTCCGTCTTTTTAAGAATGTAACAAATTGTTTCTGCTATCTCTCTGATAGGTCTGTTTTCTTTTTTCAGCCTAATGATGGCCTCCTTCACTTGCATTGACACCTCTTTCGACCGCATATTGATAGTTCACACTTGGAACCAACTCCAGACCTTTTATCTCCTTAATTTGTAATGAAATAATGAGAAAACAGGCCACACTTGGCCATGAAACTGCTTATCAGTCAATTGACCAATTACTTTTGAGCCTGTGAAAATGGGGGGACTATGTAAAATTACAAATAATGTTAACTGTCCAAATACTTATGCACCCGGCTGTAAGTAGTGTCTCCAACTGCTTATTTGATACATTTTGCCCATTCTCTTGAAGGGTGGCAGTAATTCTGGGGTTGACTGTGTGTGTGTGTTTGTTTGTTTGTTTGTGTGTGTGCGCAGCTGTTGTGCAGCAGCTTATTTAGATCCCCAGAAATGTGTCACTGTTCCACTCCACGGTTTCAGTCTTGCTGTTTCAAACCATTTTTCATGTGGCAGTTGTCGGTGCATGCTGTGCTAAATTCTTTCTAAGTGATTGGTTCAGCAGGTGTTCCTATTCCTGATTTGCCTGCCTGTAAATGCCACTTCCCACTGAATCATTATCAAATTGTTATATTTGTTCTGTGGCCAGATGGAATGGGGTGGAACAATTTTTTTTTTTTTAAGTTTAAAAGGTTTAAGACAGGACCCATGTTCATTTTTAATTAAACTTTTCTTTTACACATTCTTTACTTCCCCAGTCAAATGCAGCAGCCATATGCTGTTTAGCTATTAAGCAACCTGTTCTGAATACTGAACGGATTAAGCCAAAGAATTGTGTAAATAAACAGATATGCATTACTACCTCTCTCTATTTTCCTTACTCTTTAGTGTTCACCCCAGTTTTACTCTACTCATGAGGCTATATGTGGCTGTAAAGTTGGTATGTGGCTCAGTCAGTGTGTTATGCAGTGGATGTGTTATCCTCAGCACTAATTAGCCTGGCTTAATATCCCAAACTGTCGTGTGTTTTTAATTGCTTTTAGAAAGCCCTGCCACTTTCCATCCAATCAAACAAAGTGTGTTGTAGCATAGCATCAATTTGGCTAAATACCATTTGGAGCTAAGTTTGTTTAAATATTGTCTTAAATGCCATTCTAGATGGGGTAAAAGGGGTGGGACTAATACTGTATATGGTTGTTTTGAGAGAGTTTAATTATCAGTTTAAATGATTGCATGAATTTGTATTCAGGCATATTCAGTCAATGAAAGCTATTGAGACATGTTCCCATTAATATTAATTCAACTGTTCACTACTTTTTTTCCTTTAAGACCAAACCCAATGCTATTCACTAACATGCATGTAACTGTGTTTGTATTTAGGTCAACAAAGACCTTTTTTGTGCTGCAAAGAAGCACAAGCTCACCTACTGGTGTGTGTGTGTGTGTGTGTGTGTGTGTGTGTGTATATATATATATATATATATATATATATATATATATATATATATATATATATATATATATACATATTATTATTATTTTATTTTATTTATTTTTTTTAAATGTATGTTTTGTTGCCACTTTTAATTATGCATTTACACATAGAGTGACAATAATTGTGGATATAGTGATGGCATATGCTGTGTTATTATACACTAATGAAGAAAGCAACACTTTGGAGCTCCAGACTTTCATTAATTAATGCCCTGGCACTAAGCTCTTCAATGCTGTAGCCTGTTGAAGGCTAAGGCATCATTGTGAACTGTCTGAATGGAAACCTACAACCTGCATTTGGTAGAAAGTTGCTTTAATGGGAAGCTGCAAGGCTGCTTCCATAAAAGTTCATTCCTTAGAGATTTTACTTCACTCAATGCTTCACTAGAACTGCCTCCATGAAAGGCTGGCTTCACAGAAGGCTGGTTTTATGGAGCACTTCCACTGTAGAAACATGTTTTCATAAAGAGTTTAGAAATTTGTCTTCTTATAGAGCTTCATCCATAGAAAGCTACCTTCATAGAGAGAGGGTTTTCAGCAAGCACATATGATGATAGTGAGGTGTCCACATAGTTTTGGCCATATAGTGTATATCCAATTATCTCACAGTGAAATGTTACTATTTTATCTTTTAAGCATAATGAATTTACATTCATGTCTTGGTAAACCTGATTTAACATATTTATTTTAGAATAATTATTATGTTTATGCATTATTATGCTTAAAAGAAAGAATGTTTTGGATTTATATGCTCATAATTGGGGGGGTACAGTGGCTTAGTGGTTAGCCCGTATACCTCGCACTGCCAGGGTTGGGGGTTTGATTCCTGTCTCCGTCCTGTGTTCGCATGTTCTCCTTCAGCTTCGGGGGTTTCCTCCAGGTACTCCGGTTTCCTCTCCCAGTACAAAAACACACACCGTAGGCTGACTGGTGTCTCTAAATTGTCTGTATTGTGTGAATTGGTGTGTGTGTGTCTGCGATTGTGCCCTGCGATGGGTTGGCACCCCGTCTAGGGTGTCCCCCGCCTTGTGCCTCGAGTTCCCTGGGACAGGCTCCAGGCATCCTGCGACCCTGTGCAGGATAAACGATACAAAAAAAATGGATGGATGCTCATAATCTTTCAGAGCTCATCACTAGGAGTTAAATTAGGAGGGAAGAGCACAAGGTTGACGTTATGTTAATGACAGAGTTGAGCCTTCGCTACTGTACTGGAGCAGAATGGAAATGTTTATCTTATTATGGCTGTAATAATGCTGTAAATAATAACGCTTTCATTTTAACATTGCAAAATGTATTAACTGATGTGTGATCATTTATTTATTCATTATGCTTGTTTAAAGGCTTTATTACATCATGTATCTTGTCAAAAATAAAAAATTGAAGATAAACAAGAAAACCTATGCCGAACGTGATAGCAGTATTGAAATCTTCCCACATTGTTGGCACTCATATATAAGTAGGGCTTCCCCACCTTCTAAATCTCTATTTAACCCCTGCTCAATATCTGGCCTGGCTCTACTGAATTATAGTGTTGTCTGAATTTGACAGTTGCATAATTGTTATCTCAAGCAAGGCTACAAAAAGCTCCTGCATTGAGACAGTTTTGTTGCCTTGCATTCTAAACAAAAGCCATATCATTGTTACAGATTGCTTTGCCTTTATGATTGTAATTACGCTAGCTTATCCTGCGTGAATATAAATGGCATGAACATGTAGGAGGTGAATACAGTTAAGGTTTTTCTTATGTGTTGTTGCAGGCTTAGTGTTGTTCAGTGCTTCCAGATATTTGTATTTTTAAAGAAAGGATTTATATTGCATGTTGAGAATTGTTGAGATTATTTCTTGCATTTTTATTGGCTCAGGATTGATAAGCATCTATTGCCGTTATCGTTAGTCCTCACCTTTCCTGTGTGCTAATGTGGAAGTAGTTAAGGATCAGAATTAAAAAGACCTTAAAAGAAAAATGTTTGTAAAGTACCATTATATGAGGTATTAACTATACTGTTTGGTGTACATAAATTGTCATTCTGTAATGCAGAGGATACTGTCCATCTTATATACTAACATTGTTTAGCAAATAAAAAGAAAAGCTTCTCTTTTAAATGGTGGGGGAAATGCTGATGGGTTCCACATTGAATGAACTTTTTTTTATGCCTCCACGAATGGTATATTCACTGATCAATATTGATAAAGACAGCACAAGGACATACGTATAGGGGCAGCATGGATTTTGTGTGTCGAGAGCATCATTCTTACTGTAAAATGTAGCTTATTATTCCTACTGCAAAGAGTTGCCCTGCCTGGTGTTGTTTTGTTTCCTTTCATTTAATTCCACCATCTGTTACCATGAAACTTTACCAACTGTGACTGCGTAGGATCTTTACACAGATGGTGCTGGTCAGAGCTAGGGCATAGACGTGAGAAAAGATTCAAGAACCATCTAACTAGCACACTAAGCCCTGGGCTTCTTTGGTTTGCTTAATTTAGCATTTAAGTCCATGTCTATATTCTATATTCTGTGCTTGTCTGAGGAGAGAGGGAGAATCATAGCTGGAGCATGGAAATTTAACTTATGTATTACATCCTTATTTTACATTGGAGAACTCTTTTTGTACTTCTGCTATCAATGAATGGGTCAGTTTGCTTTAGTCACTCCTCACCAAAGCTGTATCACATTTTTTTCATTACAGAGTGCCAAAGAACACTGTGTAAAATAAGAGGACAGAGATACTGTATGAAAGAGGATGAGGTTACAAATGAAAGGTGTCCAAGCTGTCTTGAAAAACTGAATGTTCACACTAAAATAAATGAAGTTACACAGACCTCCAGCACAGGCTCCAAGTGCTAATACACATACTTCAGAACATGGAGGCTTAAAAAAACATAAAGCTTTCACACATACAATGGCCTCTAGAATTATTGGCACCCTTTATAAAATGAGAAAAATAATTGTGTACACACAACAAATCAAAACTTCCACTCAACCAATAGAAAAAAAACTATTTGTTTTTGTTCTGCTTTGGGGCTATTTTGTGGCTGGTGGTTCAGGGGCTCTTATGAATCATGAATTGAATCATGAATCTCATGAATGTCATCATGAATTATGTTAAGTACCAGGATATTTCAGTCCAAAACCCTGGTTGCTTCTGCCAGGAGGTTCAGGCATGGCCATAGATAGAGGTCTCAACAAAATGAGCCAAACATACTTCCAGATCAAAACAGAAATGGTTAAAGAAACACAAAATCAATTAGTGCATCCTGAATTGCACACTTATGCACTATTCTATGCCATTTTGTAGTGTGATTATAGTGTTCACACTGAAAAACCCCAAAAAACAAAGTGCACGGATGATGCACTCATTCAACCGAAAAAAACAAAGTGTAGGATGATGGACACTTCATGCACTCAGTGGTCACAGCTTTCCTTACTGGATGGGGAGGGGCTATATCAGGCTCAGATGCTGAATGGGGAAAAAAAAAAGATGTTTATATTGCTAGCAGCCATAGCCACAACCACTACTTACTATGTTGATTTTGAATTGTGCAAGCAAATTTTCGCCTGCGGAGACGATTACGCCTCCATCTGTAATAGTAACAGTAATATGTACCAATTCATTTTTGTTATCTGTTTGGCTATTTCACTTATGCTAGCACCATCGCGTTACGTTTATTTGACCCAGGGAGGGTCTGTGTTGTACCAAATACCTTCCGCTTCTTAATAATAGACTTCACTGTGTTTCTAGGCATTGATAAAGCCTTTGAAATTTTTGTATCCATCTCCTAACTTGTGCCTGTCCACAACTTTATCCCGGAGATCTTTTGACAGTGCCTTGCCAGCCATAGTTGATTGTTTGCTTCAGTTGCACTACAAAATGCTCCAGGAAAGCTTTTTCATGCTGAGCTAATAAGAATGACCACAGCTGATCACAGTTGAAAGTCAAATGGCTTTGTGTGCCATTGAGAAGGTGATTAGCTACACCTCGTTGAGTTCACAAGTAATTTTAGGAGGGAGGTGATCCTTTTTCCAACTCAGTGATTCTGTTTTTTAACTTTTTAATTTTTTTCTGACATGTTGGTGTTATATTTTTCACTTGGATGTTATAAGTTGCACTGAGTAAATACAGCTGGATAAAACAAAACCTGTGTCTGTCTTCATTTCAGGCTGAAAAGCAACAAAATGTGATTATTTTAAAGGGTGGTGATTCTTTTCTATACCCACTGTACTTCCAGTTAGTACAATACCCGAAGTGTGCCATTTGAGACGTTACAACCCTTCGAAAATTCATACACTAGACGGCAGAGTGTATAGTGCATAGTATGTCATTTGGGACATAACTAATGTTTGGACCCTGCTGAAAACCTGTGGTCTGAGTTGAAGTTGGACAATGATATAAACAAGCTTAAAATGTTATTTATGGAGGACTGGGAAAACATACCTGTACAAGTGTCATTATAGGAAAAGATTCAGTGCTGTAATTCTAACTAGGGCAGATGTGGCTTATCCATTGGGGCAGGTGTTTAACAAATATTTTAACACCATTTATATCATCTGTTTAACAAATATTAATTTTAAAATATCGTGCTCATTCACCAACGATTTTAAAAAGTCACTATTAGGCAGATATAAGCCAATGTTATGTTGATTTGCTTTGTAGATGTTCTGCAATTTGGAAAGTGTTTTTTTGTTTTGTTTTGTTTTATTTTTTTAGAAAAATTTAAAATATTGCTTTTTTGAAGGGTGCCAATATTTTTGGAGGAAATTATACTATATACACATTGGACATAAAACAGTCATCTATCTCACACACCCAAAACAAAACCAAAGGCTTCTCTGACCTTCATTTTCTCCTAGAACTAGATTTAATCCCAGCCTGTAAAGCTTCAGCAGCTCCGATCCGAGCATGTGAATGGACGTATCCCAAGCTGAATAACCACATTATGCCATGACTCCAGCTTTCAGGCTACATAATGTGATTAGGGTTGAATCTCCCTATTTTTCTGAAGCTTTGCCTAACTGGCCTGGTTCACATTCACATTCCCTGTCTGCCATCGCTTTCTTTCGATTATGCTCAGTAATTTAGGCATGTCACTTTTTTGCCACACTAACACACTTCTCACCATGTAAAGCCCACTTTAAAGTACCTACTTATCACCTGAGAGACAAAGTAAACTAATGCACAAATATGAGGGCCAGTGCTTTATTTTTAGTGATCATTAAAATATTAGTGAGCCTTGAACGAATCAACCCTGCTCAGCTTTTTCAGATTCAACTTTAGAAAGAAAGTGCAGGTGCTTGCACCTCACACATTTTTAGGGCACAGCAAATATGCATGTTTGTTCACAGGTGTGCCATCGTTTTAAATAGATATGCAGGCATATCTGTAGTGTCTCATCTATATTAAGACACAGATCCTCTTGGTCCTTAGATGCCACATAGCTGTACAGACATGAACCAATTAATTGTATCCTAGCAACAGGAGTCAATATGTTTCTTAGCAACACCGTTTGGTGATATGTAGAAACTGCTTTTGAAGAGGCCTGTGTAGAACTCATGCAAATAACATATTCCAAGCATGATATTGAGTATAGGCTGATCCTTGGTATGTTGCAAGCTAATAGCATTAAATTTAAAGCTAATTCACGCTACTGAGTCACCTTTAAATAATAAAATATTCGATTATGATTGGACTTCCTTGTCATGAGTGTTTTGGAGCCAGCCTCTGTGTGCTTGTCTGCTGTTAACAGCTATTTTAAAAGCATATCTGCTAATTTCTGCAGTATGAATGGAAACCTTAGGCAGGTCCCACAGATCAATTATTTTCCTCACAGATGAAAATACAGTGGCCGTCTCAAATTACGGAACCTTTCAGAGCCCTGGGTGTGTTTAACAGCCTACTCTTAGCTAAAAAAAAAAGCTGTTTCAGGAGGAGCTATAGAGGACAGGCCTGAAGTAGTGTTTAATGGAGAATCAGCGGCTTATTGTCCTTCATCATATTCAATATATCAAAATCCTATTTAAGTATTTGAAGATTCATCAAGTTAACAGAACATCTGAAGATTTAGTTTCTTTTCAGTCTTTTTGTTCAGTTAGTTAATTAACATGTGAAAATGTTGGAATTACACCATTTGTCCCCTTTGGCTCAGCCCTAATAATGAAAACAGAGTCGCATTCATAATAAAGCAGCTCACTATATTACCCCAAAGACATTACTGCTAGTTCTGTAATATTTATCACACATGTGCAATAGTTATTTATAATGGATGAACCTACTCCCTTGGCAAAGAGCATCAGTCATTCATTTCCTTTCACTGTGTGTGTGTGTGTGTGTGTGTGTGTGTGTGTGTGTGTGTGTGTGTGTGTGTGGTCCACCTTGTCACTCATTGTTATTCAGTAATTCTTCCAAATCATGACATACAAAGAAGCAACAGATGGCATATGTTCTACATTTTTGCACTGTTTATCTTACATTAATGTTAGGTTCCATTTTAAATGCATTTAGCCACTGGTTACACATAAATTAAACCTCTGTTTTGTCCTTTCCCTTGAAAGACAGTATTTATGCTCGGCTTCACCATTTGAATCCTATTTTGAGGTTTATACACTTACAGTATACAAAGACATCGTATATATATGACTATAATGATAATACATGTTCTCCAAATATCAGATAGATTTAATCATTAAAATGATGACTGTGAAAACCTTGTTTTAAGGGGGGAAAACTGCTTAAAGTTTATAATATCTTTTAGACTGTATTAAAATGTACTCGGGCATAAGCCAAGAGTGATAATGCTCACATACTACATTATGATATACAGGATCATACAATACATGCTTATATGCACAAGCTTGCACACAAACACAAATTATTTTTTGCTCTTGAGAATTCCCTTTTCACACTTTCAGCATTAAACATTTATAAGGAGGTTTAATGAGCAGAAAAGGGAAGGGTGTGAGTCTGAGAGAAAGAAATGTAATGAGGAACCAACTGGTTAACACACGATTATGCATTTGCTACTTTAGAAATAAAGCTATGTTTGAATGGTTGAAATCTGTATTAGTTGTTTGAACTGTCTGAAAATATGTGTCAGAGGGCAGATACAGACACAGGTGTAGGTACAATGAGCTTTATTAAAGGTTGCAAACAAAACCAATACATCATAAGGGTCAGGCGATGTACAAACAACATAAACTAGGGCATTCAAGAGCAAGATGGGAAAACCAGAAACGGGATCAAAACCAGAGAGACAATCAATAAACAAAAGGCTTGATATCTGGTATATGAACACAGAGTGTATACTTCACGAAGTGAGTGTGGTTTGAAAGTCCTTATATACTGTGGATGAATGTGACTGTTATGGGAACCAGGTGTGTGTGATCAGTAATCAGGAATGTGAACATGGGAAAGTCTGTAATGGCTGTGTGTTGTAGTTCTCGGTGGCCATGTTTGTAGGCTACGTTGTGTTCTAGGAACTGTAGTTTGATGCCTTTTCCAGCATTGACATGACAATATGAAAGCTTCTTATTTGACCAGAACCTGACAACATAAACGAACAACATCCCATTTAAAAAAAAAAAAAAAAAAAAAAAAAAAAAACCTCAAATCTGCTTTCTACAAAAATAGGCTATTGTGACTACTGAATGAAGTGACATTTTCTATTTAATAATGTATATCACTAAAACATTTTAATCTTTCCATATCTCATTAAGCCAGAGTTTAAACAATGCAAATATTACTACAATTTTTTAAACAATGACCATGGCCGGGAGAACTGGGAACCTGGTTACATGAAATAGAGACCAAGTGAACCAGAAAATGATAATGGTCTGAATAGGTTGGTAACAGGTAAAACCAACTAGACACAGGTTGAAATAAGTATTAGGCTCGGACAGGCGCAGGAAGTTTTCGTGATACTCTCCTATTGCAGCTTCTATCTTGGGTTTCTCAACAACTTGAGTAAGCACCCTCTCAGTGATGCTTTGACAACCTTCGGGCTGGTTGTTTAAATTAAAGATTTTCTGTATAAAAACCTCAACACTTACCCTGCAATCCTCGAGACCTATCACATTTATTTTACAGAATATGCGTTTAGCATTACCTTTGCTTTACTTCTTGCTGACGTGTGTGAAACCTTCAGTAGTAGTGCAGAACTGCTGACCTGGCATGTCGCTAACATTAATCATGCTGTCCCCATTGCGTGCACACACACACACACACACACACACACACACACACAAACTGGCTCTTTGTCTAGCCAGATGTCCCAGACTTGGGTCGTCCACTACCCTAATCACTTCTCCATTTTTTCATTTTTTATAAAACACAGTCAGCATGAGTCTGCATACCATTGCACTGTAAGTCATCAGATGTGTCAGTGTGTTCAGTGCCCTTTATTTCATGCCCTCTTTGCACTTCAGCATTTTGTTATATAGCCATGAGAAGCGATTAAAAACTGGCACTGCTTTTTCCACTGTCAGATATTTTGCAGTCTCTGTCTAGCCAAGTGAGAAAGTGAACTGTGATATCCTTCCTTTGGGGATTATTGAATGTCATGTGCGAGTGGAAACTGATGATTCAACCATGAATAATATCAATAATCCTGAACTAGGAGCCTTATGGGTGTTTATTTTTATGGGCATTGTGCATAATATTTTGTATAATTTCACGGGTGATATTATTATTATTATTATTATTTGTGTAATGTGTGTTTGTTCTTTGTAAAGTTAAGCTTCTGTTTTCACCATTTTATAGCATTGCACCATGTTAACAGGGTAATGAAAAACAGTTTTACTCTAATGCTCTGTGACTTTCAGGTGTCAGAATACTTCTAAATATTGTTATTCCATTGTAGTCAATTGCTGTAATAGACTTGTAATGGCAAGTCAAGAAACTTCATTCAATTAACATAATAACGCAATGTTTATATGGCTAAGAAAATTCAATATCTTATTTGTGAAGCAGTGGAAATGGCAGCTTGTCAGTGTTTTTTTTTTTTTTTGTTGTTGTTGTTTTGTTGTTGTTTTTTTTGTTTGTTTTTTTGCAGTTCTAAAATATTCAAAACTTACAGACCTTTTAGAATTTGCTCCTTGACTTTTGAGGCATCATAGCAATCAAGCAAGCAGTTACAATCTGGAAAATGGCACATCATTTTCTAGTTTCTCATATCTCATTTTTATTTCTTGCTATTACCATACTCTGTTGACTTTCTTGTATTTTCCCAACCATACTTCAGAAAGAGTTCAGTTATTTCACCATCTGCTGTACTCAACATTTACAAAGTCTGCATTCATTTATATGGTCTTATGTTAAAAGCCTTCTGCTGGAATGCAGCTCGCTGATGAGCTTGCTGGGAGTCATTAGATATGCGTGCATTCATAATACACCCTGCAAAGTGCTGATTCTGCTGCTATTTGCTTTTCCCCACTCACTCTCTCTCATTTATATCCTCTCTCTTTTTTAACAGGTATATGAAAGAGGAACTAATATTGAGCAGTTTGTGACTCGCTTCCTGTTGAAGGAATCAGCCAATCAAATCCAGTCCTTGCTCAACTCTGTGGAGAGCGCAGTGGATGCTATTGATGAACAGCATTGCCCTCCAGGGTGAGTTATTAAACTCTGGCATATGGTAGGTTCAGGGAAAAATATAAGTTCACACAATTTTTTATCCAAAGTGACATCTGAGGCAGAATATAATTCAGGCAATAAACTAGTAGAAAGCAATAAAAAGGGCTGCAAAACCTTTTTTTTTTTTTTTTTTACTAATTTGCTGGAAACAGCACATCATAATTCTAGGAAGAATAGAAAGAGCTACAAGTAATCTAATCAGAAACATTCAAACTGGGCTCATGAGTGATGCAACAGAAAATCATTCGCCCAATCATCAAGAGATTGTGAGTTCGAGGGATGGCATACTCTGTCGCCTCTGTCAAGCACAGCAATACTAGTCAATTGTGAGTACCTGTGAGCTCATGTATGCAGAAGAGGATAGATTTCCTTTCCCCACACATGCTTTCCTAAAGCTGCTGCATTGCATGCAAACAGCAACACAGCCATTGAAGTGAGATGAAGTAGGGGGTAAGGGGCACACCAGATATGCCACTATGTTTTAGATATCTGAGGTTACCAATGAATGCTTATATGCTGGACAGCAGGAAGTTGCAATGGGAGTTGCCAAGAGATGGTGAATGCATAAATAAGTTGTTTCTGACAGATATTATCCAATTTTCCAGAGTAAAGCCACAAGATTTAGAGATCATTGCAATGGGGTTATGTAGTCCGAATGGTCATTGATTGTTATCTGAGCAATCCTGGCAGTCCTTGATGGTAGTAATGATTGTAGGCTGAGCTTGACAATGATGCTTTGTTGAATCACAGTAATAGGTTGTTTTGGTGCTGGCAATTTTTCATCCAGACTAAGATGTCTGTGAGGCATGCTGAAATGCATTATAAAATTATACTAACTTTATACTTGTATAAAATTGCATTTAGAATTAATATAGGACCGCAAGGCTCTAATTGTACCAGTTTTAGCTCACACAATAGTATTAAAAGTGCTGTCCTCTCCAAGTAAGACTGCAACCTTTCTATAGTGGCGTTGTGAATATATTTACCTTTAATAAGTCAGATTTTCAAAACTCTGCATAGCATATTTTAATAGGTACCAACAACATGGTGGTGTATAATGATAACAACCTAACAACGGTTTGGAAACGTGATGTTATGCGTGGTATGTATAATGGATAACCTAGCAGGCAAGCCAGCTCCAGGCCTGGACGTTACAGAATGGGGATGGTAGATTCTGCTAGCATCAGATTGCATATGTAGGATATGTCTGTTAGGGGTATTTACAATCATGAATACTACTGTAGCAAGAATTCAAAATAGGGTATATGATATGTAGAAATATAATTATGGATGTAGCCAGAGCATTACCCAGTTAAAGTTTTTTCAGAACCCAAGTAAACTATAGTTACAGTACTGTGCAAAAGTTTTAGGCAGGTGTGAAAAAATGCTGTAAAGTAAGAATGCTTTCAAAAATAGACATGTTAATAGTTTATATTTATCAATTACCAAAATGCAAAGTGAGTGAACAGAAGAAAAATCTACATCAATTCAATATTTGGTGTGATCACCCTTTGCCTTCAAAGAGGCATCAATCCTTCTAGGTGCACTTGCACACAGTTTTTGAAGGAACTCTGCAGGTAGGTTGACCCAAACATCTTGGATAACTAACCACAGTTCTTCTGTGGATTTTAGCATTCTGTTGCTTCTCTCTCTTCATGTAATCCCAGACAGACTCTTTTTTTTTCTTTTTTCCTTAAGTTTCCTTCATTGTTCCTGAAGCAACAACCAGCAACTGCAGAGATGTCATTAATGTTCTGTCCATTGCTGTTGAAGTGTCTCACCACTAAAAGAGAGATCATTCATTCTGACAAAAATTATCAGCCAGTTTTCTCTTGGCTTCTCTAGTGTACAGCTGCTTGCATCTCTTGCAGGAGAAACAATAAATTCCTGTGGTGAACAATTCACTGGACATGTAGGTACACATGTCATTAGGTAGACTGATGACATTTTTGGCTATTCTGTCTACTCACTTGTAGAGCTCTGTTTTACTGCATACTAAAAGTGCTCTGTTAGATTCAGATCTGGTGACTGGGGAGGCCATTGAAGTGCACAGAACTCATTGTCATAGAACCAGATTGAGATGATTTCTACTTTCTAATATGGCACATTATCATGCTAGAAGTAGCTTTTATAAAATATGCATTCAAACGATGCCCGATGGGTATTAAGGGGCTTACTGTGTGCAAAGAAAACATTTCCCACACCATGAAATCACTACTGTTGACAGTGCAGGTGTGGTCCATGGATTCATGCTGTACTCTAAATTCTGAGCCTACTATCTGCATGTTGCAACAGAAATCAAAATTCTTCAGACCAGGCAATGTGTTTGTGTGTTCCTTTAATATGTCATAGTCTGTGCATTCACACCAGTGAATCATCCAGTCTTACTAACAACATAGTATCAGTGTAGTGCTTCACTTCCCAGGTACTCCCTGTGGGTTTAAAAAGACTACAGGTCTCATGGATGGAGCACTGGTGACTAATAGCTTTAGCATTAAGTTAAATCAGGGTAACTCCCATCCATCTATCCTGTTCTTGAATGGTATGTTGGCAGTAATTTGTGGTACCCCATCAAGCAATATGATTAATATACTCACACATAGTCAAAGATGCCTGAAGTTTAGTATGTTCAGTGTGGTATTGTAGTTAACTGGGCATCACTGGTTGTATACTTCTGTAAACTGTCATTACACATGTGTTGGTACAAGCAACTTTTAGCCTGATTCTTTGCTCAGAGTTTCTACATTTGTCATGAATAATTCTTGTTCCCGTCTTTAACTTAGATCTTACCACAGTAAGACCAGTCCACGTGTTCCCGAAAGGCACTATGAAGCTCCAGTGCCAGACTACCCACCCAATAACCGAATTAGTGCCAAGGACAGCATGAGGAATCTGAATGTGGCCTCAGGTAGGACAGTGATGTCTAACATTACACACAGAGATTGACTAAATGAAGGAGAACTCTACTGTACTGCAGAGAGGTGGCTTTTCTTAGGGTCTGCCTCTTAAAACATATCATACATACTTACAGTAATTAGGTCAAACTAATATTTCTTGAAATAAGTATTCACTGCTAATTATACCAGTGTATGTGTGTTTGTGTTTCACTTAAACATTTGAATGCAAGCCCTAGCTGTGTCAGGAAGTTTAGAATAAGTCTACAGTGTCTACGGAGTATTAGTCTACGGAGTATTCGAACTGATATCACTATGTCGGTTAAAATCCTTTGATGCTGGAGCAATTCAACCATATAGATGTTTGTGTCAGCAGAAGTGGCAATAATGAGAAGAGATCTTTAAATGTGTCATGTCAGACATACATCAGTGCAGTGTTTGGGATTAGCATGGAGATTAGCATCTCACCCATAAATCAAACTGAGTGCAAATTAAAATGCAGTCCTTTCCCTAGCCACTTCATTTATTTCCATTTAATACAATCTCAATTTATCGATCACAGGTAGAGAGAAATTGATTTGGTGTCTGAGAAGCTTTATAGTTGGTGGGGGATGGAAATGCACAAAGAATTATTGCGTAATTTTATGTAAGAATCTTTTGAAATGTGAGATGAAGCTGGTCTATACATAACTCACATGCAGCATTCTCCCTCACATAATCATTTTCTAGAGCTGTCTCAAGCAGTTAATTAAAGGTTAAGTAAATAAAAAAGCAGACATGGCAGGTGTATCTACCAGGCACTGAATCTCCAAATGTATTTTGTCTGACTAATATGCTTGTTTTGCCTTTTCACTACTCCCATAAACCCGGGTTTTTTGAGTGTCTGGGTGATAATTGTCCTGTGAACAGCTGATGGATGGTTCTCCAGAGCTTTGTCCTAAACTTGTTTTGATAGCTACTTGGTCTTTATGGTCATAAAGATACTACTTGGGCTACTTGGGCTACTTGGTCTTGGTCATATAGGGGCGGTGGTAGCTCAGTGGTTAAGAAGTTGGGCTACTGATCGGAAGGTCATGAGTTCAAATCCCAGCACTGCCAAGCTGCCACTGTTGGGCACTTGAGCAAGGCCCTTAACCCTCAACTGCTCCCTGGGCGCCGCAGCAAAAATGGCTGCCCACTGCTCTGGGTGTGTTCACGGTTTGTACTGTGTGTGTGTGTGTGTGTTCACTGCTCACAACTCCTAATGTGTGTGCACTAACTTGGATGGGTTAAATGCAGAGGACAAATTCCAAGTATGGGTTACCATACATTGGCCTTCACATGTCACTTTCACTTTATGATGCTGTTTGTTTAGGTGTGTTTTCTGACAAACTCGGAGGTCTTCCAGGAACAGGTGTGTTTTATACTGAGATCACATGATCTATCTGTCTGTCTATCTGTCTGCACTGTCTGAGTGCTGCATCATTGTGTCTGTATGTTAACAACCACATTAGCTCTGGATGTCGATAGACTCAGACTCCACAGTCTCCCTTTCAGTATCCACATTTGTAGCACTTCCTGCTTTGGAGTAGGTCTGCGGTTTTAGTGGTATAACAATTCTTAGGAGTCCACAAACAGCACAGAGCTGCCTGTGTGTCAAGTCAGCACTTTCTGTAGGTTCAGCAGCCATACTGTATGCACTGTAATATGCAGTCAGAGCAATTAAAGGATTTTAAATGAGATGGGAATTTCAGTTACACTCCTCTCTGTCATGGAAAACAGAAAATAATCTATTTTTAGTTATGTCTGTCTTGTGTTGGGTTTTGTCTTTAAATGACTTTTTGGAGGTCTGTAATTTTTCTCTACCCTGTTTGATCCATATACCACAATACTCACCCAGCAAGAACTAATAAAGGACTATATATTTGAAATGCAGGTTTTATCTGCTATTTTGTTAGTATTGCATAAACAAATGTTTCTAATTTAGTCCATGGGACTCACTGCACTACACAGCTTGCTTTGCCATAATTGCTTGCTTCTTTTTCAGGGTAAAGCTGTCTTTCTCATTAAAACAGTACTCATGGAATGATCTACTGTATTAAAATGGTCTCTTGAACACCAATGTAGGATACCTGGCAGTTTAAATTTTCCAGCAGAAACACAGAAAAAGCCATGTCTGTTGACTCTAGTAGTAAGTAGTAGCTGCTCATGCAGCTGTCTGCGCCTCAGAGAAAGCTTTGTCCAACCTGTCATTTTATATCATCAAGTACTGACCAATTTCCACTTTTGTTCCATTAATGGTACATTCAGCTTTCTCTTATCTCTCTTTGTCACTTTTTACTTCTCGCCTTAATTTGTCCATTTTTATCCCTACTTCTCTCTCTCTGCTCATCATCTCTTTAAGACAGAGTTCTTGTATTGGTCTTCTCTCTCCCTCTTTCCACTGATCAAACAGCACTTTGCTAGATGAACAGCTAAATTTAAACATGTACTTTCCATTTTCAGGCACAGTTCCTGTAACATTCATATAAAAGCTTTGATTAGCTGAGCATCTGAAATGCTCTGGAGTAGTTGCTTGTATTGAAATGGTAGAACTGCCATGCCTTTATGAACCATTTTGCATCACACTATTTCCTTTCAAAGCATTCTGCAAGACTGTCATTCATTCAGGAGACAGATATGCTACCTCTCTGTAGTCTGCAGAAGAGGAAAGCTATATCTTTAGACTGCTTCAGGATGATGCGCTGAAGGGACAGTTTAGCCATTTTAGTGGATAGTGGTTAGTGCAGATCAGTGTTCTTCTGATAAATGATGAATCCTGGCAGAGCTGGTATTTTGCTCATATGCCTAAGTTAATTAAGGTGATGCTTTCCCAAGCACCGGTATATAACAGGGCTCAAACAGCAAGCTTGTTATTGATATTATTTTTCAGCCTTGAATATCGTTGCCTCTCAGTTGTGTTCATGATCTTAAAGCATGATGACATGTAATTGTGACAGTCACAATTTATTACATCCCTGGTTTTGACATGGTGCATTAATTAATGGCATATGTTTGTTCCTTAATATTTTGCAGCATGCCTCCAGCATAGTTTGAGAAAATGTGTGTGCAGATTTCCCATCTGTTATGTGTTTGACCGTATGTTACTGCAGCAACGCACATTGATGGCTGTCATCAGCATGGCTGACTTACAGTAACAAGTCTGTTATGTGAAACAGTCTGAAGAAGCTAAAGTTAGATCAGCTTTTCTAAACTCCAGGTTCAGTTTAAGCAATCACAAGTTTGACATGGGTAACTGATTACATATTACTTGCATGACACTTGCATGTTTGTGAATCACCTCTACACACTTGTTTGTGATTGGCAAAACATACAGTGTATCTGGAAATACCTTCTTATACAGTCCCCTCCTAAACTATTGGAACGGCAAGGCCAATTAATTTGTTTGTGCTATACTCCAAAGGCATTTGGGTTTGAAATCTAAAGATGGATATGACAAGTAAAAGTATAAGAACAGATAAGCCTTGAAGTAAATTAAAGTAAATAACACTTAATATTTGGTTGCATATCCCTTGCTTGCAATAACTGCATCAAGCCTGCCACTCACTGATATCCCAAAACTGTTGGTTTCTTCTTTTGTGATGCTTTTCCAGGCTTTTACTGCAGCCTCTTCCAGTTGTTGTTTGTTTCTGTGGGGTTTCTCCTTTCAGTCTCCTCTTCAGGAGGTGAAATGCTGCTCAATCAGGTTAAGGTCTGGTAATTGACTTGGCCAGTGTAAAACCTTCCACTTTTTCTCCCTGATGAAGTCCTTTGTTAAGTTGGCAGTGTGTTTTGAATCATTGTGTTGCTGCATGATAAAGTTCCTCCCGATTTATTTGGATGCATTTCTCTGTAAATTGGCAGGCAAAATGTTCCTGTTAATTTCTGAATTCATTCTGCTGCTACCATCATGAGCTACATCATCAATAAAGATTAGTGAGCCTGTTCCAGAAGCAGCCATGCAAGCCGGTGGCTTGCTTTTCTCCGATAGACAGCTCTCTGATCTTCATGTTGGCTTATCCTTTTTAACAACAAATGCAGTCAAACAGGTGAAACTGAAGGCTAAAACCAACAGCATATGTTCAGAGCTGTTTATTATTTAAACAGTCAATCTAACAGGACACGCCTGGGTCACAAGGAACACCTGTCAGTCACATGTTCCAGTATTTTTGCTCGCCTACAAATCTGATACAAACTGTGCTATGTTGTATGTTGTTTAACACATCTACATATAAATACTAGGAAATAAAAGCTGAAATTCTAAACTCTCTGCTCATATTCATCTTTTGAACCCAAACCCAAATGTCTTCAGTCTACAACTGAAACTGCAAAAACAAATGAATTGGCCTTGTCATTCCAATAGTTTTGGATGGTACTGTATATAGGAAAATTTCCCTTGTCACTGTTTGACTGTAATACTTTATTCTCAAAATATCACTGTTGTCACCCAAGAGAGGATGGATTCCCTTTTCAACCTTATTCCATCTCAGGGATTTTTGCTTACTTACTACTATCATCTCTGGCTTGCTAATAAGGAAGCTATATCTAGGCCTGGATTTCTGTAATACTATTTTGTGACCATTTTAATTATTTAAAGTGCTTTACAATAAACATTTAATTGAAATAAATTGATACATTTTGAAAAGATGAATGTTTTAAGATATAAACTGACTGAAATTGAGACTTCTTGTAAAAACACCAAGGGATTCAGCAGAACTCGGGTCAGCATGCAATGCTAAGAAAACAATGAGTGTCTGATCCGGAGACAGTTTAGTTCAACTGCATTCAATACTTCATAACTGAGTGTCTGGGTTAGGGTTAGGGTTAGGGACAACAGTAAACTTATTGTTATGGCTGGTTTGTTTCTTATCCCTCCCTGTCCTGTACAACATCAGTGTTAGTTATCTGTCATCTGAAGTGGTGCTGATTTAAAGTCATTAATGCTTTTTCCTGTCATGAAAATTGTATTAAGCATTTCTTGTTTAAGCACAGTATCTCTGTATTGTTCTCTTGCTGTG